>JAMKCH010085679.1:0-65047 GCA_023653785.1 Ophioderma brevispina
TATATGTATATAAACATAATTGCAGCTGATCGAATATTTAGGGTTTTGTTCCCCTTTAAGGACTACTGCAATTAAGGAGTTCACTTGTTTATTGTTAGCTGCAAGGGGGAGGGCAGTTCAGGAAACCCTAGGTTTCAGTCCCTTTGAATTTTCTGAATGATGAAACTGACACCAACCTTTTTGAACTATGTTTCCAAATTCAAGTATAGGCTGAATAGGGCAAACGACATTGCCAGGGACAATTTGAAACAAGCCCAGACCCAAATGAGTTCAAAGTGGGTTTGCCCTTGCTCAAGTTGACCGTAGGCAATTCGTAAAGTTAGGTTTCGCGATCTGCAGTCGGTCGGCGTAAATTCCCGAAAGTACGGGATCAAGCTCGGCCTCGGACGCCATAGAGCTCATTGTTTGTCTTGATTGATTCTTACCTCAGGACCAACTACATGTGGTCGACATTCAGTGAAACAGTATCCGAGACGAAGATAAAGTGAGTTGCTCTTGTAGGGTATGTTGCCAGGAAGACCATCCTAAATCCTTGCTTCACACAGTACTCTTCGGTCATTAGCATTAGTCTTCGACCAAGTCCTCGCCTTCGTCGACGTTTGTCAATTACAACTGCTTTCAAACAGATACATGTCACATTGGTTACCATGCTTTGTAACATACTTTTAATCTATTAGCACTTCAGTCTCAATAATGAAAATAACATGGCGAGTATCTGTTCAATATATTTTAAAAACGATTTTTAAATACTTGTGTAAGAAATCTTGCACTGTTAACATCGTTATCGTTATAAATATCAAATGGAAGTGGGTTTCGATCACCCGAAATCGCCCGAATTTGTCCGGAGAAGTTTTTACACTACCTTTTCACTTTTTTTGTGGGCAAGAAAAGTGCAACTGATGCAGGAATTCAACTACTTATTGCATGCTATAAGAACTCTGAACGGATGTGATGCCCTTTAACCGAGTTTGGGACCGAATGAGATTTGGCGTGGTTAGGTCGTAGCAATTGTGGTATTAGCGGAGGGATCTAGGGATCAGGCGGCAAAGATGATACTACTACAGAGGCCAGGGGTCGTGCCACATCCATGGCTATTAAAAATCCAAGCGACCGTAAGACACAGTCCACTGTTCGGGAGAGAAGGCATTTTGCATCCACAGAATCAATAACATCTCAAGAGGCCGAACTGGATAATATTAAATTAAAATCAAATTAAGTTTACTATTCTAAATGAAAATGGATAGTTAACAAACATATTTTCCCAGTTGTGTATATAGTATACATATAGGCCTCAATTAATTTGTGACACTTTCCGGTGAGTACCATGATAATATTTTGTTTAACATGTAGAAGAAATGTCCTGGGTGCGAAGTCGTCTTTTATCTGTGCTTTTGAAACACATTCGATCGTAGTCATTCAGGGCTAGTCCGAGTACCTACTGAAAAAATGTGCCGTACTAAGTGCATATGCGTACTAACAAGTATAGAGAGACATTCCCATTTTAACACTGTACAGGATTAATATTAACAAACGATTAATCAAGGATGTTATATAGACTGGATAACCAACCCTTTGTGCAGATGAGAAAGAAGGAGATGGTTCAACTGTTACTTCAAAAGATAAACTGTTCATCCGCCTATTCATCTTAATTGCTTTAAATCCGATTGATTGGATCAAAGACCTGCTCTACTTGCTGTAGAACATTACATACACCTGTCATTAAAACCCAGAACTATTCCAATTACACAGTTGCCAACTGGCATTTACACAGAGTCTATACACTATGTTCGTGACCAGTACAGCGAAACGTACTTTACTGCATCACTTACAGACAACTTTGACCCCAAATTTTCAAAGCATTTTGACAATTTGGACACTTTCGGACACAAACAGGTATGGTTGAGGTATATTCAAAATGCATTTATCTAATCATTCATCATATCATATTTCACAGGATCTAACCGGATATGTTTAAATTAGGCTAAAATAACAACATCCTTTATTGACCTCAAAACATTAAATCAAGGTTAGCTTACCGAAAAATGATTGATTTTGCTGTTTCCTTTCGTTAAAAAGTCACTGTTTTCCTCAATTATTTCGCCAACGAATAAAATAAATAATTATTGCTCAGAACAAACCTGGAGTTCCTTACCAGCAGAGAACATTTAGCTTGAAAATTAATAAACTGTTTTAGTTGCAGTGTGTCAATTACTTCCTGTTGTGAAACTTTTCCGACTGGCCAAGCTTGAGTCGGATGAACAGATTACTTCAAAGGTCCAATTGAGCGGCCCTTGAAGTTTCCCAATAATGAGCCGGTGAATGAGAGTAATGAGAGTAATGCGAGTGAATGAGTGTACCATGCAGGGCGCTAACATGTTAGCTTTTGTTCGCATTTGCAATTGCAATATTGATGTTGTGTATTGGGGTGATTTGTTGTAGGCTGTGGTTTGTGTGTTTTGCGGTGTAAGCATGGTTATGTGATCATGCTAATAGACCGTATTCAATAGCCAGCCAAGTTGGTGGACAAGATAGACGCATTCCAGTACTACAATACATTCACCTGTTAATGATCCCTGTGCAATCGCTAAACATGGATCGATTGACAGCTTAATGTATTGTAGTCCTGGAATGTATGCATCTTGTCCACCAACATGTCTGGTGGCTGACGTCATATTGAATGCGGTCTATAGGTGACTTGGAACCGACTCGCAAAGTATCATGGCAAGGTGCATTTTTCAGCTGTGGCCAAGAATATCATCTTTCAGACCAGACTCTACCCATTCCAGTTTCGAAATTTCTACGAAGCACGTGCGTTGCTGATCGTCCAGTATTGACCTAGAGTAAGCGAATGGAATAACCTGACTGTGACCGCTTTGTCGGCATTTTAATTTGAACATGCACAGGGAGATTGTGTATTCGTTGGACCCCGTTAATTTTTTTACCCAGCACACCCGCCTCAATTTCAAACTTCTACCTCTCTGAAAGGGAAGATACTCTCACGGTCAAGGGAAATAAACATTTTGTAACTCAATGGGATCAAACAGCCGTGAGTGTCTTTACCCTATCTGACTTTTGTATAGTTCATTTGATAGAGTATCCGACATGTGATCGAAAAGTCAGTTTCACATGCTGGCTTGTTAGTGATTTTTATGTCGCATAAACTGGCATGTGTGGTTGAAGTTTAAATCTAGTATTTATTACCCACACTACACCCAAGCTTATTTCCCCTTGAAAGGAGCTGTTCCCAAAGGAAACTCGAGTATTCTTAATATTAAAGTGACAGTTGCACATTTACAACAAAATATGAATTTTCAATTTGCTGTCAAATGGAAGAATATAGATACATTTTATGCGAAAAATATCAAGCCATAAATATAATAGTAAGCTAAAGCCTTCAGTAATATTAAGGTGTGTGTCGGGAAAACGTTATCCCCCCCCCCCCCCCCTCCATATGAGGATGCCTAGTGGACCGCAGTAGATACCTTGTTCCATGTAACAGAGTGTTGATAGTTCTTAACAGGCACTATTCTGCAATGTCCAAGAACTAAATCCCTGTCGCCATCTTGGTGTGATAGGAGCACTAAGGAACAAGGTGGATTCGGACAAGATGTCTCTAGAACCTGCAGTCTTTAAAGAAGGCAACAAAAATAAGAAATTATTCAGAGAGATTATTACCCAAAATTCTAAAACTTCTGATGTTTTTTTCTTCAAATTTGCCCTCCTGTCAATTTTAAAACGTGATTTGGTTTGATACATTTTCGATGAAAAATGCGTTACAGCAATAAGCACATTTTCAAAAATTGTGACATTTTCGCAAAGTTATGACCTTGAAATAGTAATCGTGGTACCTCAGCTGTGCAAAAATCAGTATCCTAATATATACGGGTTAATTGATGACAATCGGCTCATTCAGAGCTATAAAATCACACATCGGTGCAAGTTGTTTTTGACATAAAAAAGTTGGAACAGAAACAATTTTTGTGTTATCATATTTCTAAATTGTCACGGAATAATGTGTCAAAGCGTAGGAAAAAACAACAGGGACCATGTAAAAACAATTGGGTGAAATTTTTGTACAGGGTCAAAAGTAAAATAGCTCTAATTGTTTTGAAACCTACTCAATCGTACTCATCTGGTCATGATGATTAAAAAAGGTATATAGTTTGCCATATCTACGATAATTAGTTTCATAATTTTAGGCTCATAACGGTTCAAGGTCATCCTGGTGTAATTCTGAGTGCTCCGATTTTGACGAAACTAGTCTCAAATAGTTTGTCTGGTCATATCCTATAACAGAAAATGCATATTAGCTCTGCATTTGACACTTAGAATGTAAATTAAATGATAAGTATTGATGAACCTATATGATATGTAGACCATTGTTACATTTTGACTTCTATCACGTGACCAAATGGTAAAATTAGTGCAAGTATTATACTTTTGTTTCTCTGGGACTATATGAAGAATTTGGAACCATTTTAAAAGAATCGGGAGCATTCTGAACATGTTACCCCACGATGACCTTGAACCTTTATTGTCCTATAACTATTGCCCTATAACCCACAGATAGGTCAAACTCTAGCCTTTTAATTCTTGTGATATGGTCAAAATGTTGGTATAAATTGCAGTACAATTATATCTACTTTTATATTTCCCCTATACAAATATTAGCTCACTCAAATGCATGTTTCCCTCTACTTATACTTCTAGACTTTTGATATGTTATTTTCTCATCCTTTCTAAGTATAATAACAATACCCCAAAAATATTGTTTTGTTCCAATTACTTTGAGATCAAACCATTATTTCATTTAAATTTCTGGCACTTTTCGAGGAAAACAGATTATATTGGGGACGACTAATGTTCGATACTAAATTCAGGGTTTTGAGGTTGCGACACGGATCGTAACTCACTGCAAATATCCCAATATTCGACAAGAAATTCCCTGATGAAAATTGCTCTAACTACACGCGGGATCCACCCAAATTGGTATGCCAGGGTAGAAAATGACATTTTAAATAAAATCTCGGTGTACCCTTAGGTAAAAAAGGCTTCACATTTCACATTTAGCGGGGTTTCCTCAATCCTTAGATCGTAAGGACTTCAAATTTCTCGTCTACCAACACCCGAGGCCGTAGTCACTTGGGTGAGAGCATAATGGTTATATCAACCGAAACTTTTTTAAAACGCATGGGTACACAATGTAAATGTGGGAATAAAATCGGAACCTAAGCGATCGAATTAAGAATTTTAGTTTTAATACCTGTGTGTTTCAAGGCGATATCTTGGCCTACTATTTCAAAGGAGTGGAGAATTCCACAAACTGTTACCCAGAAGTTTCTTACAGGCATGAAAACAGGAATATGACTGAAGCGTATAACAGACGTACAAGATATTAAAGAGAGACAATAAGGGTTTTAGTAGATATGGTTGTTGAGGACCAGCAAAATACACTGCCATATCGATCTATTTCGATCTATTTCGTCCCCAGTTTTGTTTATTTCTTCACAACCCGATATCATATGATGCCCAGTCTTTCTGGTTTGGTCCAATACGCCCATATCTAATAGACCGTATTCAGTATGACGTCAGCCACCAGACATGTTGGTGGACAAGATGCATACATTCCAGGACTACAATACATTAAGCTGTCAATCGATCCAGGTTTAGCGATTGCACAGGGATCATTGACAGGTGAATGTATTGTAGTACTGGAATGCGTCTATCTTGTCCACCAACATTGCTGGCTATTGAATACGGTCTATAGGAACCTTCTTAGTTTTTCTCTCCGGAGTCCCTCTTTAAGGTAAGCTAATGAATAAATATATAATGGGAAAAAAGATAAGCTTATACTTATAGCTATGATTTTTTTTCACCGAGAATACATAATTCGGGATTCATAATAGTCGGTTTCTCGCTTCACTGTTTGCTGTATTTTGTACTGTCCCTCGTATCAATCATTAAGACATAAACATACAAAGTAAACAAATAGCATCCTGAATTGCACCTACAGCGCCGGCTTTTAGCCCTATTTTAACATTTTTGGCAATATCTGATTTTTAATGTAAAATAAATTATTACATTGGCCTATCCGTTAGCCCTCGTCTATCGAAGGGGGCTTCCGTTTGTTTTGGGGTTTTTTTTTCGCCTTGCTAAAACCCCCTTTTTGGTACCAAATTATTTAATGTAATGTCAATTGATATTTTACGCTCCTTTTCATGCAAATTCAAACATCCACTATGGTCCTCTTCTTTCGATTGATATAAAAATGAGTACCATCATGCCTAGAATTACGTCAGATTGACGTCATGAAGTTCGCATGTCAGCAAAACTGTTAACATCCATAGTACACAGTGTAGAATAAGAGATTTTTTTTTATTTTAAAACAAGTTAGAAATATCCGGTTTTCATGCGGTTTTGGCTGTATTTGATGGGAAATGATTAGTTTTGTATATTCAAAGCGCTATGATAATGTTTGGAGTCATTTAAATTGCAAAATATCACCAGTATTTTCGTACTTTCCGCAACTTATGACGTCAAAATGATGTCATAATGGGAATGTTGGTACTTATTTTGATAGCAATGAAAAGAAGTAACTCTAAGCTATCCTATAGTACCAAATTTATAGGAATCTGATGTTCAGTAACGAAAATCAACTGTTTTGCTGGCTTATTCGTCAGTGGACTAAATCTTGAGAACCACTCAACCAAAATGAACAATTTTTTTCAGGCAAGATGTTCAATTACCCATTCTTTATGATAAAATAAAATCCACAGATATCAAATTTAAAAAAAAGTGGAAAAATATCACTTTCACTTTGGGTAAGGTTTTATTGGGTCACCCTCTACAGTACATGATGACTTACCGTTCATTGTAACCAGTGGGCCATTCATCAGACAACAAAGAAATACATTCTTTTATTAAATCTGTTCGCGTGTGCAGAGGAACTAAATGAAAAGCCATGTCACTCGTCATCAATAAGATCAATATCATTTCCTAACAACACCTTCAGATAACCAGCAATATTCCATGTACTCAATCGCCAAAAGACCTGTAAGATTAGAAAATATTAAAACGTGATGGCTGCCAAAGCAAATAATTTCAAAACAATAGGCAAATATGTTGAAGCGGCACGGACACATTTCCAGCAATATATTTATGAACGTTCTGCAATTTGCTCTCATGATTGTCTAGGATCTTGGTAGAATACAGATATATTTTATGGGATTTTATGCACAAAAAATATCATACCATGAAACATAGAGAAGGCTTAAAGACACTATCAGCATGGATCCAGAGTTTTTAGGAACTCGAGATAGATGCCATGTGTTGCATCTGGCCAGATGAATGGGGCTATCTGTACATTTATAGATGCTGTGGCGCATCCCCCGGGGCGCATCCGGGGGAGCATGATGCGTATAGACATGTGCAAATCCTAAATGCATGGATATCTCATCAATGATGAACATTCTAAATAACTTCTAAGGGCCGTTGGGTTGTTTGTTGAAGGCACGCTGAAGGGATTTCAATGTACTGGTACATGTCTTGAACTGTTTTGATCTTGCAATAATTTTGTGTTATGTTTGGAGAATGACTGCATTACCCATACGGGGAATGCATCCTCTCACTTACTGATTTTGATGTTTTTCATCATACATCATCATGATAATATTTGCTTAGTGTATCGCTAGCTTTCACCATCCTTTGGTACGGTATTCACAATACTTTTCGTCTTGTACGAGTGTATTTATTTGATACGGTCCGATCCGGCCTATAACACGTATTTTTCGAGAAAAAAATAAAATAAAATCTAATTAGTATTTTGAATACCATTAGTGCCTAAAATGATTAATTATAGGAAGATGAAAGACGAAGGAAAATAATGCGCCCCTTGTGGGGGTCGAACCAGCATCGCCGGTTTTGAAAATATAATACTTAAACCTTACCTACTAAATTAAACAAAAAAAATATAAAAAAAAAGCCAAAAATTTCTAAATTTACACTTTTGCGCAGCGAATAATGATTCCATTGTAAAATCTAAACAATTACTCCAAATCGGTCAAATTTGGTATCAATTTGAAGAGAAGAGATTGTTTGGGTGACGTTGCGAATGAATCCGAATGCTTCCGAAGACGATGCTTCCGAAGATGAACATGTGATGTGCTCTATGGCGTTCTTCGTGACGTCACGGGTCATTTAAATAAAATCATAAATTCACTTGTTGGCTCAGATGTACCGCCGCCTGCGTGACTCCTAGCTGAGACTAATAAAAATGCTGTCGTTTATTAATTTCGACTTGCCAGACTACCCATAACCCCTCACGAGTTTGATCATCGCAATGCAAAAATGGGAAATTTTGCTGCAACTTTAACCATTTCTTACAAAAATGCTAGAGGGGGTCCACGAAAGAATATGTCACCATTTGGTGTAGAAATATGTTCAGTTTTGTTTTGAGGTGGACACCCCTAGGTTTTAATGGCATTTAGATTTTGTTTGCATCATTTTAGTCACGCTTTCAATGTGTAAGTGGATCTTTCGCTGCCGATTTCAAGCAACGGCCCTGTTGCCAAGTTGAATCGTTGTTACACGATTGTAAACATACACACTGTGACATGGTGTATCGTTCAGTAGTATTGTGATGTAACACCATTACTAGGGAATAATTACGCGACGTACCGTATGCCCGGGGGCCGGGGGTATCACATAATGATATGGGTATGGGTGTAAGGCTGACGCTTCCAAACCCAGGGGGGCATTGGGGACAGAAGACTGAAAAACAAATGGGTACTGTATTTGGTGAGAGGACAGCCAAAATACCCAAAATGGGGGTTTTTCCGGGGACAAAAATGTGGAATCAAAATTGCTCAAAAAAGTGTCTTTTTAGAATGTTTTTACAAAAATTACAAAAAATTGGGGATTACTTGGGTGGAAATGTTCAAAATGTTCCCAAAATACGGTGTTCTTTAGGTGGACAGTGGTTAAACTTTCAAAAAAACATGTGGTCTTTGGTTGATCATTTCAAAAATATATGGGGTCACATACGCGTAACCTCCAAGATTGGGAGTGCTCGAGCCGTAATATTAGTTATTACCAGCAATGGGGTGAATCTGATTTTGCCCCTCAGGTCAATCAATTTTCTGTCCCTAGTCTTAAACATGAATGTAAAAAATAATAAATTAGTTTTTTAAATTTATTTGGATGTCGGCAAGGGAGGGCCTAAGTGGGGGCACCCAGACTTTCATTTTTATGGGGGGATACCGAGGGGGTTAATTTCTTTTGGGGGGGGGGGTGCTAAAACTACAAATTTTGGACCCAAAAATCGTGATTTTGCTCAAATTGGAGATCGCAGATTTTTTCCAAAAATCCGCCAGTTTTCTTCTGGCCGGGGGTGGAATGGGAGGGGAGGAAAAAAATTAGGCGGGAGCAAATTAACCCCCCTCCCAAGTACCAATGATTCAAACTCGTCCTCATTGGCAGGCACTACAAATAGCCAAACATGAATCACCATATCACTATGAGCTAATAAAAAGTCTCAATTCCCATGGCGCATTTCAATTACTTCCAATCACCAGTATTGAGCAAATACACCCCTGTTTTAGTATGATTTTATTGTACAAGAACATTGCATGGTAGTGTTGTTAAAAACCTTGAACATCACAAGGCTAGTGAACTCAAGCCCTTGGTAGATTAGCATGCCTGCGCTAATAGTGTATACAAGCTTATAAGTTAGTTTGAGGACGGGGTAATGTTGTAAGTTCAAGCCTTGTATAACCCACCCCCCCCCCCCCCGTGCAATAGTTGTTATTGTATGGGTGTTTCTGACACGTGGCATATTGTTAACAAATAGCAGGAATTCTTGTCCTATTTACAATTTATGTCAAATGGGAAAGCCAGCTGCAGGTGGTAATTCTTTTCAAAATATAGAAAACTCTTTATCTGTGAAAACTGGCAAACTTACAGTACATTGTTAGCGTTCCGACATTACAATGCAAAATACTCGTTAATGCAAATGTCACATGTTTTGTGCCATGGACTAAGTCATAGACAAATGAGTCACCTGCCACAGTGAAGTCACGAGCCCCCTAGCTCAGAGGTATTACTGTTTTATGGTTTTCAGCGTTCCTAAACCCCTGTTGAGAGCCATTCTAAGGCGTCCATGCGAGACAATGGCAAAATGTTGGCTACATCATAGAATCTGGGGCATTAGGCATACCTAGTATTGTACTACGAAAGTGATAGAGGGTTCCCGTCAAAGCCCTCGTCGTGCGCTACGCCACTACGGTGGTTCTGGGACATTGCGTTCCAGATATTGCATGGTTTGGGGGAATGTGGTGAGTAGGGGTGGTTTGGGGTTAGGGCGTACAGTATAGGTGCACCTGGCTACAGAGCGCATATCTTGAGCCATGGAGCCTAGTTCAGGGTGCTGTGGTTTAGTGAGGCATCCCATTTTTGCACGAAGTTAAGAAGGGGTGCGTGATATTTAAACCGATAAGCGGTCTATTAGTTTTTTACCGTTCTTGGAAGTCCTGGCCCTTCAACATGACATGATTTCTGCATATATCTCCATCTCCTCTACCATGTATAGATATGACAGGATAAAACTACAGATCATAAATTTGTCGGCCAATTTTGAATTTCCCGCTGACATATTATGCATGACCCATATGTATACCAAACAATTCATGTCAATGGAGAATTCCCATTAAGAAAAACACGAAAACAGCGTAACACACAGTAGAACACACGCAGGAGTTGGTTGACTATAGGTTCCTTGATGTTTGTAGAGTCCTAATAATTATTCATATTCCCGGGCTTCGTAAGTGTGAAAGAAATATGAAAAATCGCGGGTTTTTGTGTTAAGTGCGATCTTCCCACGAACATTCACTGATTCATTCCGATGTCGGACTTTCCATGCCACTTCGACTGCCTCTATGGCCATTCGTCATCGGGTTCCTCAGGGTGCCTGACATGCCTTTTTACTGGGTTTTGTGGCCAAAACATATACTTCAACAGTGCTTTGTGACGTCACATTCTTAAAATTTTCCAAAAATGCGCGCAACTCATACAAGAGTCATAATAAGAATCAAATGTAGAAATTAAAAAAATCTATTTTATGTCTAACCGGTTTATTTGAGAAAATGACCGTCCCGTGATCTTGACGCTATTAGGACAAAAGGCAGCAGGGCCAATTCTCACTACTCAGGCCGACGAAATTTAAAACGTCTTCCCGTAATTGGTTTTGATCGCTGTCGCGGATTGGCCGCATGGCGGCGGGTGTGTAGCTGTTGTAGATAAGATAAAATTACCTAATTGAGTACCCATTAATCAGCTCGACAAAAGCCCGGCATCGGATGTTATATTGATGTGCTACACCAGGAAGGTCTGTGATCTTATCTCTTTTCCCGGATCGAGTTGTAGTGACAGCGGTTCTTTACTAAAGAAAAAACTGTCCAAAACGTTGTACTTTAACCGGATGTTGTATGACCTCGGCTATAGGTCTTTGGAAAAGTCCCATAGTAACTCAGTTTCGATGTTTTTTTTTGCAAGTTGTTGTCAACTGGAGAGAAATTCATCAGAAAATACCGCGAAAACCCATCAAAATCAGTAATTCCTTTGTGGAGAAGCTACGACCTGTAGAAAATACGCTTGCATTTTGGGTGATTTTGGGACCCGTAATTGTTAAAAATCTTGTGAAAATAATGTGAAAATGTTCCGATCACTTCCGAAACTTGAGAAATGGTGTTATGAAAGTTGAATGTACCTTGTAACAAAATGTAGTGTCTAAAATTGAGCCCAAGTGTGCCCCTTGTAATTTTACCTCAAAAACCTACCAAATTGTAATATTTTAACTTTCAGTTATGTTGAATTTGTTTGCCGTTGTGGCTGTTTGATAGCCGACATGGAACTGGCATAAGCTTACACATTCAACTATCATGACCGTGTCGAACTGATTCCAATGTCAAATTCATATGAAATATGAGTGTGATAAGTTATACGTTATACCTAATTAAATTTATAAATTAACTCTCGTCTTTCGAAGGGGGGGTGTTACCGCTACCTTCTATTTTTTGCGCTCTACTAAAACCCCCTTTTTCCTGTGTCAAATGAGTTAATGTAATTGCCAAATGACATGCTTCTTTTCATGCAAAAAAAGAATCCAAAAACAGAAACAAAATAAAACACGCAAAGGGAACGGTGTGGCAGGAGATATTGTCCTCCGGGCTCACAGTCCGGGAACAATGGTGAACAATAGGGCAATCGATTCAGTTGACTCTGCACGCAAATTAGTTCCACGCTTTATTCCGTTGTCGTCTATGGAGCCCGGACTATGATTCCTGACGGACCATATCTCCTTTCACAACGGTAAAGGGTGGTCCCGAAGTAATGGATAGGGTGTAGCAATCACCCCCTCCTTTCGGGAGGAAATACCAACACGCCTAGTACGACACAGGAATATCACAGACACTTGATTTTGGTAGCAATAGATAGCAGGTCCTCCTCTTTCCTTTGATACTAAAATGAGTACCAACATACTAACATTATGTCATAATGACGTCATAAAGTTCGCATGTCAACCAACCGTCAATTTCCTTAGACACTGAGTGCAGTACGGGGAATTTTTAGCAATATCCGATTTTCATGCGGGTTTTTTCTCCCTATAGGCAGTATTTTCATACTTTCCTTCCCCTTATAACGTCATAGTGACGTCATAATTGGTTTCGAAATATTTTGATACAATGGATTATATTAGACCAACCCAGAAAAATACCAGTAATATGGTTATTAGTGTCAAGATCAGTCACAATTCTATTGCAGGCTTCCATTAGGGCCATATAATAAGAACGTTTGGAACTAAGATAAGGGTTATTTTTAAAAAAAAATGTATATTGAAAAAGCTCGATGCGAGTGAGATGATTATTGCTAGTTTTGCAAATCAATCTTGAGTTTTTGATTGTATTCGCATTTGGTTACTGAAATCTAACATTGATGTTGTTTTACCATACATTACTTGCATTGTAAATGAATCCTCCAGAGTGGTATTTTCCTGAAGATCTAAAGCAGGCAATTGTCACATATATTCTTAAGCCTCTTAAAAACTATAGACCAGTGTCAAACACCAATTTCTTTGGTAAGCTCATTGAGAAAGCAGCTATTGAAAAGATCAATGCTCACCTGGAGAGAGTGTTTGGGGTTTAAAATTTTTTTTTTTTTTTTTTTTGGTTTAAAACAACGAATTAAAAGCGACGAATTTTAAGTTTTGAAAAAGCGTGGTCTCTGAAGTTATAGAAATCCCACCAAATTTTAAAACATCCCAAATTGTGTGCTACAAAAAATATGTGTACGTGTTACTCTTTCTCTTTTAAGAAAGCAAAGACCACGGAAAATGTATAACCTTACATTTACTGGCATCACGGAATTGAATTCTCATATGGTATAACATGATTTCCATCGATTTGAACTGCAGACGTGTGCAGGGAATGGTGACAATAGCAAGGTCGTTTGCCTATCGTATTTGTGAAAGCGCATGTAAAATGACCCTGTCCAACAATTTTTAGTGTAAACAATAGTACTTGGGTGACCTGCCGACTAACTGCATGGTATTCACATACCACAATTTTGATAATTAACATTGATAATATTCCCGTTTCAAAAGTCGCTTTCATTAAATTTGGTGTCAATTAGGTGTCAATCTCGACGAATCACTAACCTGAAACCAACATAACACTTAAATCAACATTTTTTTCTGAGATATATTGTTTAGACTTAAAAATCTGCAACCTCGCCTTTTCTTTCATTTGGCCATAGGTCAAAGGTCAAGGTTCGGATTTTCATTTTATTATGTGGTTCTTACGTGATCCCCATTTACTTATGGGGGATTAATTCCGTTGGGTAACTGACCCGGGCACCAACAAAAAAAAAATTGGCTATAGCACTTAAGCGTTAAGAAAGCGTTATGTTAGTAACCAAGTGTTGCCATTTTGCCAATTGGCCCTCGTACGATGAGATTTAGGTCTAGGGGACGGACTTTATAATGAAGATGGGAGGAATCACGTCACCAAAATTTGTTGTAAAAGACAGCGTTTTATAGGCCATGAGGCCAAAGCGAAAAAAAAATGCTCGGATAAGGACCCAGTTCTACGTGTGTTCTCACTTCTAGTATGTGCACACTCTCGAGAAAATGAATTAAATGTCATCTCAATTTATGCCCTGAATGTCAGTGACTACGGGATGTACACCATGATTCAATGACTCCAGCAAATAATGGGGGCTATTGATAAGTAAATCCGCTCGTTATGTAGAAGACCAAACACTTCACAGATTCCTTTTTCTTCTGGAACTGCAGAGCCATTGTTATTATCCATGCAACTGAAAAGATTACAGGTGCTATACCATCCCCCCGATTTAGATTAAGCTATTTTTCATGACGTGAACACAAATATCTGTCCTCTTTCACGAATAAATAAAGTTAGAGGTTCTACTGTGTGTTCAATTTTCTTTGACCCTATATTTCATCCTTTATTCGAAAGCGAAACGAAGGTGAACAAAGCTCATGAGAAAAAAGTGTTTGGCAAACCGTGGCCTAACCTTCTTTATGAGAACCAAACCCGTAACTTGTTGCGTAACCCCATTTCTATGCAATTTATTGCTTTCATAGTAGCAGAAATCGAAAATCATTAACTATATGAACTGCAGGGACACCGGTGACGAACAAAACTTTAATTGAATAGAAAAGAGGTCCAATATTCATATGACTAAGTTATGGGTGTTGGTTCTGCCCACAAGATGTTAGTCATAGATGCCCATCAAACTTTTTCATGATTTTGCTCCTCTTCGTTTTCGGTTGAATAAATGATGAAATTATACGATCAAAGTTATAAAACTTACAGCAGAAGTTGAGTTTTATTTCTTCGTGAAGGAGGCTGTACGCTCAATTTAAACCGGCGGTGAAAACAATTTCAAAATTAACCGCTTTTAACGTCAGGACAATAACAATGGTTTTGCACTACCCAGAGAATTCTGAAGTCCGTGGTCCTATCATCCTATTCATAACGGCGGATTTACTTATCAATAAGAACATATTGTGGAGTCATGGAACGTGTGGCATCTCTGTCACTGATATTCAGGGAACAAAAGGAGATGACATTTAATTCATTTTCACGAAAATGTGCACATACTAGAAGTGAGAACACGCGTAGAACTGATTTCGATAATTTTAGACAATTTATTTTAGCAAAATTATGTACTTGTAAGGGGTGCGTAACCTTTGTAAATGCTATGAGATCTTGCCCGCTAGCCTATTAGTGCCCAGGCGTTGTCATAATAACAGGGGGAGATGGAATTTACGTGTAAGGGGCCTGATATACCAGGTGGGAATATTAAAGCCACTATCATCGGTTTTTTTAAAAATTTTTTTCAAAACTTATTTTTCATCGAAGTTGGCCACAGTTGTATTTAAAATTGCTTGTAGTAAACAACCCGAGGGGGAAGTGGCTTAACGTAAAACATCGTATTTCTAAAAATTATTGTTTTTATGCTTTGGTTACTAATAAAATTCGGGCTTTTTTTTAGGTCTTAGAAACAGTCGCGAATGGACAATCTTTACGACATACGTTAAATGCTTAACTACCTGTTTTTCACAAAGAACTGTAATTTCAGTGGTGCTATGACCTAACACTAGCAATTTAGGACACAAATTGGCATTTTGAATTTGGAAGAAAATGTAGATAGTGGCTTCGGGTATTTAGTATCCTGATGTTCGTGTGTGATGTTACATGCTTAGATAATAAAAACATCATATGTAGAAAGTGGGCCTCAGTGGCTAAAACTCATATGTGCATTTGGTCAAGGTTTAAGGGTCAATGTATTCAGCCTAACATATCGTTAAGTGACAGAAATTGTTATAATACAGTATATATATAATAATACGTAATACATGAAGTAACGATTTTTTAAAACTGCTATAAGATGAACTGGTGACGAATATGATATGCTAGGACCACGTAATGGCTTATAGTTATTACTGGCCCTGTAATCCAAAAGTAAAATATACTAATTTCCAAAATATTACAATACTGAACAAGTAAGGGTGTTGTGTGAAATAAATATTAATAGGGTAAAATATACATAACAAGAAACATTACAATTAATCTAACATACCAAACACTTAACGGGGAATACAGGAGGATACGGGAATTGGACAACAAAGACAGACGTTTCTACAAGATCTTGCTGAGGTTGTAATACTACTGCCTCCACATAATGAGGAAGCAGCGGTTGAAGAGGTAGAGGGAGGAAAAAACGTAAGGAGTAGCCGATAGAAATGAGGATGAAGATAAAAGTGAGGAGGAGAAATAAGGACTTGGGGAGTAATTTAATAAGAATTGTAAATGGTTGAGGAAATGTTTTTTTCAGTTGAGCTTTGAACGTATTTTGTTGGTAATTGTTGGATGGATTCTGGAGATCATTCCAAAGTTTTGCGCCGTGATACTGAATAAACTGCGTTTCGGAGGTAGATTTTGGGAGGAGAAGATGAAGTTTGTCAGCTTGTCTGGTGTTATAGCTGTGATTTGTATGTTGTGGTAAAGTAAGCCTGAAGTTCGGAGGTAAATGATTGTTGTGTAGTGATAGTAAACATTGAAGCAGCGCCTGTTTGAAGTTGGTGAGTGTATAATTAAGTGTTTTAAGTGAGTGAAATAATGGCAACGTGTGTGAGTTCTAGGGGGTGAGTTTGTGATTGTTAGGGATGGCCCATATTTGGGTGACCGTTTAGTGTGGGTGTGATCCGTGAATGAGTTGGGGCCCAAAATGATGTTACAATTAGCTAAGGTATGGGAGGAGAACTAGTTGTTTTGTACATATATGTGATTTTTAAGTGTAGTCTGGAAGGTGTTGTTTAACTCTGTAGATTGATACCAATTGCGTGAGACCTTTGGTAGTGACAGCGTTGATGTTTTCGGTTCCATGTTAGTTTGTCGTCTATTGGTTTTAAAAAATGCCCAAGAAATTTGGTTGAAGTGGGTGTGCGTTTTATTAGGGTACAGTGGCAAATACAGTAGTGGTGATTTCCATGATAAAATTTTAGCATGTGTACATTGCAAACTTGTCAAATGTTATGGTTCTAATTATCGCTATCAACTGTATGTACAAGCCTAGTACTTGGAGTTTTGTTCATGGCTTTGACTATGTGAATTTGAGCAAAAAAAAAAATGATGAAAAACCCCAATTGTTAGGCATATCTTTCGGACATTTGAAAAGTGTTAAATAAATGCTGTCTTCCCACTATTTCATCATTTACAAAGTTGGTTTTTTTTTTTCATTTTTATGTCAATCGATGTAGCATTTCCAAAATAACGTCACAATGTGCCTTATTATTTTTTTTATTCATTTCAATCTTTATTCACTTACACTAACAACAAAATAGATCAAAAAGGTGTTGATACAGATCCAGACTAGAGTACGATACACGTCGGAAAAAGACATTTCAGAGGCCATATCTCTGCAGAATAATGGAATGACAAATTACCAAAATCACATGATACCACAAAATAGATATGAAAAAAAAACATTAAAAGTTTCAAGATATAATATTTACACATTAAAACGGTAAGAAATGACAGGCTTGGTCGTATTTTGCGCTAAAAAATTCATTAAGAAGCCAGGATTGCACGTTTACTGAGATTGGTTTAGAGCTTCTTGCACATGATTTTGTGAGGGGGTTTATTTGCAAGCGAAACAGAGTGTGAAAATATTTTGGATTATTGCCACTTTTATCAGCAAAATTAAGCCTTGCTACCAATTTCAATACAGAATAATTTGGGCATCAAACTTGTTCTTGTAGGTCCAAGATCAAACTTGAATATTTGTTCACCTTGCGGTCGTGAGCGCTGCGGATATTTTGTTCGAACGGAGGTAAGTTCGATGGCAATGATTTTTAGACTTGCGGTTAATGAGGACCAGGTCCGGTCTCTGTTGAGTTGTCAGAATATCCGGAAACTTGTTGTACCGGTAAGATCGACAATAAAAGGTCCCACGCAGGAATCAGCAATTTCGCGAGAAGAGGCCGCATGGACGGATCGCAGAACAGAGTTGAAGCCATGTGTACCTGCCTTGCTGTAGAATGACCATGGCAGTGATTTAATACATGATGAAGCGTTTCCTTTTTAAACATAGACACAGTTGGTTGTCATCTTCTAAGGATTATTTTTGTTGGGAGGGTTGTCAAGGAAAGACGCTTGAGCATAAATTCATTACCCTTTGGGCATGTTGATGAAAATAAAAGATTTCAGATATATCGGCCTTTTCAAAGAGGATACACGTAACATTCACCCTGGACAACAAGATCTTTAAGTTGATTGATCCATGTTTTCATTGATTTCATCTTTGATAGATTTGATTAACCCAGCTTTATCATTTTATGAGATGAACATGGGGTCTTTCATTGCAAATTCTAAAATTTAATTTCTGCATAACAAGTAACAGAAAACTTCCTGGACCATTCAGTCTATAGCCAAGCTATGGAATCTAAAAACATATAACTTTTTTTTACTGCCTTTGCGCCTTGATGACGTATAGGCAGCAGAATGTGCTTCAAGGTACAATTCATAGATAGATTTAATGTCGGTTAAGTGAGGAATGTGAAGAATACCTGGTGTCGCTGATCTAGGCAACCCAATCCAATTTTTTAGGTATCTGTGAAGATATTGAGTCGAGAGAAGGAGGGTTTGTTTTGTAGGTCATGGACAGTGAGCAAGAACCGGCATGAAGGGAGAAGGTAGTTTTTATACACCTGAAGCTTAAACTCCCCTCATGACAGAAGGTTGTCGATTTAGCAAGCCTGGGTTGGCTGGGGTAGATAAGGTGGTCCTTGACATTATAAAACTAGTTTCTTCTTGCTGTTCGCAGGGCGTAGAACAGAGGATGGGAGGAAAGGAGATAATATGAGGTCTGTAATTTGTAGATGAATGACATCATACCAGACAAGGGGTTAAACACAGATAGATGTTGTTTAACACTTAAACAACAGCACTGATTTGCATTACTGGTTTGACGTTTAAGATTATAGATTGAGTCCATGATGAAAAATTTCATTGAGAATTCTTTGATGAGTTTTTTTAGTAGTAGTTATCAGATTCAAAAGATCATCTGCAAATGGGGTGGTAAGATATTTAATACCATTATCAAATAGCCAAACCCCTCATTTTCTTGGAAAGTTTTTCTAAGAGAGGATTGAACAGCCCGAAAATGATGGGAGAGATTGTTATGTTCTAGGCGACACAGACTTCAAATAAAGGTTTCACGTGTAAATTTTGGTGTCCATTATTCCATTACCTAGGGAACATTTCAATTTGAGTGTAATTCCTTACAAATTGGGTAAAATTTTTTAAAATTGCTTTTTTCTTGTTAATTGTTAAGTTTGGCTCATATTTAGTAACAGCCAAATGGGGTTAATGATGACTAACATGTTAATAACTTATGAAAAAATCATGGTTTTAAAGTTGCACGAACGATTTGGTTGTCCCCTAAAATATTTACCTTGGAAACTTTTGTAATGATTTTTCTGACATAAAACAAACTTAGATATTTACAAATGTAATTTATTTTATGACTGGAGCAGAGTTTAGACATTTTTAAAAAAAATTTGCTCAAGTTTTTACGAATTTGAAAAAATACAGCAAATAAAGTTTGGTGTTCCCCTTACACGTGTAAAAACTGATTTGTTTGTTAAAATAAGTTGGTGATTGGTTCTGATTTGTTAGGGTTTCTAGGGAAAAAGATCATCTTTACATAAAATAAAAAGAAATATGACTATAAATATCTTTAAATAAAAAATATGCAATATAATGTTTTTGGGGTCCCCTTTTACATGTGTAAACCCAAAATTCTAAAAAAATTGTTTTATACCATTCAGGCCTGTAGGTGTTCATTTTCTCTATTGAAGGATTCCTAATTCGAATGACTTTGAATTTACTTATGAATTGATCAAGCAGAGAAATGCATTCAAGCAGAAGAGATGAATATTGAATGTAGGCTCCAAAAGCCCTTTAAAAGTGCTGTCCAAAGTTGGTACACTAATTACAAAGAACTAACACACTACCTGGAGATTGTCTGGTTATTTATGTTAAGTTTGATTGTGATTGGTGTGTGTGTAGAGAAAAGCATGTAGTTAGTTTTGAAACATTGAAAAGTTGTTAGGACCGAAACCAGTCAGGATTTTGCGAGGTATGAATTCATGGTGTTAATAAAAAAATTTCCTTTAAAAAGGAATTGCACGGTCAATCGTTAATGAAATAATGTTTTTGGCCAGGTTATACGCATGTCACATGAACATGTCTTGTTACAAAAACCCTTTACCCACCATCTAGGGTTTAAATAAAAACAAAAATTCTATTGCATTTAAAGGCACAAAATTGCTACCAAAACATCAAATGTTGCAGAATGTTGCACATTGAGAGCGACAAATTCACAAAGGGGAGAAAAATCACTTAATTTCTCCGTCCAAATCCAAAATTACACTTTCTAAAGCACTATAGCAAAAAAACAACTTATTATGCAGTGGTGAATAGATGTTTCAATTAAATTTTTTAAAGGTTGAAATCTCACCAATCCATAGGCTAACGTATGGAACCAAGATTGATGATGACACTAATGATGGCAAGTCGGGGGGACGAGGTTGCGGATCCAAAGTGCTCCTTTAAATTGAAATTTGGTTCTACAGTTCGCATATTGCTATAATATTACCGTTACCCAAGTGCAACAAACACCATTTTCGACGTCTCCAAGTTTCAACTTGCCCACAGTGACATGGTGACTGCCGAATACAATCACTAGCGGTGCCCGCGCTTCTACACAAACCGAGAGCTGATTCCTTTTGTGTTTGAATGGGAGCCGGTCACTAAAAGGGTGAGTACTCTTCCTGAACGCAATATTCAGAGACATTTACAATATTTTCTCCAAGCCTTCTCATTATTTGTCTTTATATGCCTCACATGTGTTAAATAAAGAGCTGTCAGATTAGGCCCTATCTCAAAAGAGCTTGAAGCAGGTGAACATTAGCCAAAAATGAACGCTAGTGATTGGAGTGGGAGCGGTCAATAAACGGGTTGATCATCTTCACATCTGACAAAACTCAGCACATACAATATTTTCCAAGCCATCTCATTTAGGCCTACTTGCTTTCGCTGTCACAATATTCACACTTCCACTATGGCCTTTATATGCCTTAAACGTGTTAAGTCAGAGCTTCAAGATTTCCCCAACAGTAGCTAATGTGCCAGGAGGAAATTTACTGCAACAGGGCCAGCCAAAGAACTCCCCCCCCAAAGACCAATCAGTTGTAGCTGTGGTCGGAAGAAAAGTGGCCAACTAAGTGACTCGAATCATGGGGGAAAATGCGGTGGTGGCAGGTACCCCTGGAAGGAAATTGCGGCAAAAAATTGGGAAACTTTGACGCAAAAGCAGCCGTTTTGGCGGCGAACTCCATCGGGGCGATTTTTTCATTGGTAGGGCTGACTTTTCCTTGACCGGTGTTTGCCCCCTCCGAACCACAATGCTGCCTACAGATGTAAATGGCTACGTGCCCTGGGTGCAAGATCAAACATAAATGTAATGAGATAATAATTATAGGTCTCATGTAACTATAGCCTACTCTCTGCCGAGTGAAGGCCAACGCAGGAATTAATTTTGTGTGAGGGGGGGCGGGACTCGAAAAAGTGGACCTTTTTAGTATAAGTGAATCAAAACCTTCCGGTCCTTTTTGAACATCTCCTCACCCTAAAATGGGCTTAATTTGGACTTTTCCTCACCTCAATCTTTCATTTAAGAGAGTAGATGTCTGGTTTCGCAGTCATGTTGCGAAAATCAAGAACATGGCCATGCCTAAAATTACAACTTTGAGGTGATTTTACGTTTTACCACTGCTGTTGTTTTATCTATTGTATTTTATCTAGGATTTTTTTTTAGTAAATTATGGCAACCCCCCCAATGAAAACACCCATGTTACACAATACATAGCTTCTGATATCCGGGGACTTGATATTGGCAGGGATATGCCGGTACCGATACGTCATGTTAGAGTGTCTGCCCCATCCGGGGTTTTCGAGGCGCCGATGGAAAGAAATCGATCCTGTAATTTTCATTCATTTTACAGTATGTGCTGTAAATTGCATGTGTATCAGTGTGTGTGTGTGTGGTGTGTGTGTGTGTGTGTGTGTGTGTGTGTGGGTGTGTGTGTGTGTGTGTGTGTGTGTGTGTGGTGTGTGTGATAGTAAATACATTATACTAATGCGCAATTGTATAACCGCATTTCACGGTGCATGTCACCTTTAATTGTAACACAATAGAGTAACAATTTTGCAAGAAATGAAATAAAAATGCTTAAAAAATACAACATAAGACGATTGCGCACTATTTCTGCTAGTATTTTGTGTTGGTGTTATTTATTTTTTTAATTATTTTGAGTAAATGACCAAATGAAGCTCGGCCTCAATACACATACATGATCCGCTAATGACAGGAGAGTACGTACATCTCTCATGTGTTTAAACATCTTTATGTCATTTTATGTCAGGACTTTGGTCATCACGATCATTTAATACACATACTCCTATTATTTTTTGTGGCATCACTTGACTTCAGTGGTGTTTGTATTTTCAAGGACTTTTTCTGTCACATTATTGACACAAAGAAATTGAATTTGCAGTAACACAGTTAATCGTGAAGTGTTTGGCCGATGTTGGCTGTAGTAATTAGTGTATACCAGTACCAGTAGGGGAAAGTCGGTAATGCCGAACGCGGGGTAATCCCTGACGCATCGATTTTCGCATATATTGCGAAAGGAGGAGCGTGTTACCGCCCCTATGGTGTGGCTGACTTTTGACTTAATTCAAATATAAACTGACCAATATGGACATCTCGTTACATTCTCGCGAGAATTACAAAAACACTTTTTAGGGAAAATGAATATTCCGACACATACTATTTCTGGAGACACATAACACTACAAGAGAGAGAGGGAAAGGGGTTTAATAGTTTAATAGGACTAGGGTTCTCAGCAATTAAAAATCATGTTCAAGAGGGGGCACGTCCATGAGGAAGTTTATGAAAGGATCGAGATTACAAACTTCACCCGTTTGGGGCAACCCATATAGGTGTATCAATCTCATCTACATAATTTGAAAATCTCATCGGAGCTTCAATATACATATTATTATAACTTTGTTGCAAGAAACAAAAAATGAGATTTTTGTCCCAAAGTGGCCGCCATTGAAAAACCACGTTCGGCATTAGCCGGGAGGTGTCGGGTAATCCGAAACGGACGCCATTTTTTGTTTGATCATAACTTCTTTTTCTAACAGGTTTGAGTAAGAAAAACATGTGTATAGTTAGAGTTTTGCTACACTTTTTATTGATAGGTTCTCTTTACCAAACCGTGTTTTACAATGGACTTATTGGCTTCAATTGAATGGTGTTCGGCATTACCGAGCTGACCCTTACCACAATGTTCGGAATTAGACTGGTACCTTGCCGATCTAGCGATTTGCAGATAGTTAGAATTCGATGGTTATATACGTCCAAAGAGTTACAGGGCACAGCGAATATCAGCGAGGTCAAAACTACCAGAGCACGAAGCCTTAGCCTAAGTTGTTATCATGCCCTCTATAACTATTCAAGTGGCTTAATACGCCTTACGTCGAAGGTAAAAAGCAACCTATAATGGATCTTGGTACAGTGTTTTAGCATGCAAAAAAAACTACAATGTAGATGTTCATGATTTGTAAACATGTCTTTAACTCTTTGGAATCTGAAGAACACGACAATGCACATTCGCGACTTTTATATCTTTACCTATATGGATCTATAATACAAATCGTTTTCGTCTAAAAAATAATCACCAGTTCATAAATTTAACTTCTAGAAAGGCACCATTTATTCGTTTGTCCATGCAATCCTAGGGATTTATAACTTACGGGTTAAAACCCATAGCAAAAGTGCATTAATGGAAAAGTGAATTAATGTTAGAATTGCGAGAAAAATTTTGTCATCTGCAAATAAAGATTATTAAGTGTGAGAGATGTTGTTGATGTCATTCATGTAAATGAGAAAAGAGGGGTCCAAGGATTGAGCCTTGGGGACGCAACTGTGTAGGTTTGATTGATGATGCGATGGAGTGTAGTGACTGAATGTGAGCGGTTAGTAAGGTAAACTCATGAACCACTTCCAAGGCTATACGACGGACACCATAATGATGGAAGCTTGTGAAGAAGAAGTTGTGATCAAGGGTGTCGAAGCCTTGGAGAGATCCAGAAATACCCCCATGGTGTGGAGTTTATTTTAGTGCAAGGTGAGGTTAGTTGTTAGTTCAAGGAGTGCCAAGTAAGTGCGTTTGGGCCTAAAACCGTATTGTTCACGACAAGAATGTTGTGCTTATTGAAGACTGTAGACAGACGTGTGTACATGATTTTTGTTTTCAAGTGTTTGAAAAAGAGGGAAGAAAAGAAATGGGCCTGTATTTGCATTGTTATGTGCATCTTTGTTTTTGGGGATTGGATCGACTTTGGTGATTGAGGTGATCGGGGAACGTTGAGAAGGTGAGAAGTGATTGGGTAAATATTGTGGACAATTCAGAGGGGTATGCTGTTATAATGATGTTGCGCAATTCCAGGATCTATCTTGTCAGTACCAGCACTTTTACCAGGTTTCAACAGGTGGCGAAGTTTGTGCATTTCATCTAAAACTGGATTTAGAAAAATGGAGTGAAATGTGTTTTTTGGAAGGTGTTATTAACTGAGTTAATGGAAGGTGGAATAATGTTAGCAAAGTTTTTTGCCCAGGTTAGTGAAGTGATCGTTGAATGCGTTGCATTTTCAGCGGGTCAGTATCTGCTTTATTTGTAGAGTGAAAGGTCAGGGATTTTTTAGTGGATACCTTACTGCCTAGAATGTTGTTGAGGAATGTCCAGGTTTTTGTTAGATCATTTTTGAGTTTCTGAATTTGTTCTGTGTTGTGTTTTTTCTTGGCAATACAATAATGTGAGTTAATTTGTTTTGTATTGTTGTATTGTGTGGTGCTGTTGTGGTTTCTTCAGGTATGTTTGTAGAGCCGTGCTTGTGTTTGATTGATGGAAATTGCTGGTGTCATCCAGCGGTGCTCTGGTCCGACATTTATGGTCTTCTTTTGTAGGGGGATTGATTCGTTATAATGTGTGGTCTAGGTGTAATGAAGTGTGTACGCGAGTTAGGCTCATTTTCTGTCAGTATATGTTCCCATGATCAGTGTAAGTCTACGTTAAAGGTGCGGAATGTGTGTGGTTCTGTAGTCAAGTTTAGGATTGTTGTTGTTGTGGCATGCTTTGCTTGAGAGATGTATTATATCCATGGATGGCTGAGGTTGATAACACAATATCGCCCGAGCCTAGACCAAATATCGGGCGAGTCGAAGACGAGCGATATTTTCGTTGGCGAGGGCGATATTCTGTTATCAGCCGAAAAAAACATCCAATATATTATTAGTATGCATGAAGAAGCTGACTTGACCAAAATAGTTTTAAAATGCTTCAAACTAATAAAAACAGAGTATTTGCTTGACGAGGTGCATGATCTCTTTGCCAATGACCGATAGCTTAGCGTATTGTGCGGTGTTGGGCGGTACGCGCTAATCGCACTGTGGTATTGCACACAGATGCATAATAATGAGGAATATTGGGAAGTGATCTGTGGTGTCAGTGACAAATATCCCTGGTGTGGATTCTGTGGCAGTGGAGTTGGTGATAATGTTATCCTATGAGTGTGGCTGTGTTATGCGTAATTCTTGTAGGTCTGTTAATTTGGGGATATAGGAGTTGCAAGTAGTGTTAATAAAGGCATTAATGTGTGGAGTAGGGAATAAGTGAAACATTGCTATGAAATGTCACCGACAATTATAGACGTCACGGTTGGGATTATTTAGTTCAGTGAGTAGCATGCTCAGAAGTTGTTGTTAATATTGGATGGTGATGATCATGCAATATGTAAATAACTCCGACAGGTACGTGTTTGGGTCTATTGGTGTTAATGGTGAGATCGATGAAAAGTGAGTAAAATTCTGGTCATGGTGTTGGGTCGATGATTTTGTATGAGTGGTGATTTTTTATGTAAAGACAAACTCCCTGCCTCTGCCAGTGAGTGGTCCTGGAATGTACGTGTAGCCATTAAAGTGAGGTGGGGATTTGGTGTCAGTAAGCCACGTTTCCCAGAATGCTAAGACAGAGAAAGAGTGGTTGAGGTGATCTAAGGTAGTTATGTGATTTCTTCATATGATTTTGTGATACTACGACAGTTGAAATGGCATATGGAAAATGAGTCATCACTTGATGGTTTTATTAGTGTGTTAAATCTGTCGTCAGTGTGATAGCGGGAGTCAGAACCAGAATTGTTTGTGGTGTTATGAAGATGGGTGGTCACATGTTGACGATGATGAGGAGGTCTGTGAGTAATGGGTTGATGCAAAGGGAATTAAGATTGATTGATGGTCCAATTTAGTGTTGGTGAAAAATCAATAGTGATGCGCGAAAGTCTTCGTCGTGAAGCTGGCGGTAAATGGCAGTTCGTATATTGCAGGGCACGGGCAACTGTAAATGGATAAGACGAGGAAAAGCGAGGGGGTTTGAAGGAGGAGAGAGAGAACGAGAGAGAGAGACTAAAAGAGAGAGAGAGGAGTTAGAGGAGAGGAGAAACTTGAGAGGGGGGGGGGGGGGGGGGGGGGGATGGGGGTTGATGAGGTAGATTGAAAAAGGAAGAAAATTAGAAGAGAGCAATTGAGACACCGGCCCCCCCAGGTAGAGAAAAGTCAGACAATCCTATGGACAAGATGTGTAGACAAGTCAGACAAGACGAAAGCAATGAAGACAAGCACAGAGTAAAAACAAAAAACAAGGGGCTAATACAATAAAAATAGCTGAGGATTATTTATACAAAAACTTAAAACAGCAGTTGCTACAAAAATTGACTTACATACAAGGGGTAAACAGAATAAAAAAATACAATTAATAAATATTACTTTATACATAAACTAAGATACAGCATTTACTTAAAATTTAGGTTGCTTACAAGTTCAAGTACTTTACAAGTAGGTCAGAAAAAAATAATAGGGTTTTGGTCACAAAAGACCTGCAGAAGAATATGACAACTGGGATGCAAGGTCATAACAATGTGAGACAATGCACGAGCATGACATCTTCAAAGAAACAACAGTAGAAAAAACGGGAGATGACAGCATAAACTCTGGTATCATTTTAGAAAAAAAAGACGGGTAGCATTAAGCGAGAGCGCAGAACAAACCAAAGTGAAGATGTAGCATGGATACCAGGGCTTAGTTTGTGTGTGTTTAAACAAAACGAATTATAAAAACAAGTACTGGCCAAAATGAGTAAACAAAACTTGGTTAAACCCGAAAATATCAAATAATTACAAATATAATTACAATGTAGTGTTACAAGTACAAATAAAGGCAAACAAGCGTATACCAAGATAAAATTTATGATATGGTATAAACTCAAATAAGCAAGCAATAATATTTAAGGTGTGTATATTGCGTAACAAGTATTGGTGATATGGTCTGACAAGTACAGTTAAAGCAAACAGACTTACCAGGTGAAATTTGCTGGTACGAAAACCCCGAGATAATTGGTTTGGGTCAGTAAATAAACATATCAAATTAACATGTGGATTAAGCATGAGAGAAAAAAAATAGACACGAACCTGATCCTGTATAAGTTGGGACCAATGGGGGGAGCAACTTGAGCAAGAGCAAAAGATAAGATGGTGGGTGAAGTATACAAGAGCAGGAGTGTGTTTATATCCGCATTTAATTATTGCCATCATTAGCGCAGGTGAAACTAATAATAGGGGATAGCAAATTAGAAAAAAAAAATGAACACAGCAAGGCATACACGGATATAGCTATATAGCTATATAAGAGGGGGGCAGCGTTAAGACGTGGAAATGAGCTGAAATGGTAGGGATGAGTATACCAGGGTATGTGTGTGAGTGTGTGTGGTGTGTGTGTGCTGTATGTCTTTTGGGTGTGTATCTATGGGTGTATATATATATCTGTGTGTGTGTGTGTGTGTGTGTGTGATGTTAATGTGTAAATGTGTTGGTGTACGGGGCAGTGGATGTTTGGTGTATGGGTACCATGTGGTGATACAATTAATACGCTAAGAAGTACAAGAAATGCCGGAGTAACAAAACTTGAGTGAACCCGAAGAATATGTAACAATGGTAGCAGGGCCTTTGAGACATATGATCACGACATAAAATTACAATAGTGATACAAATATAGCGAACATGCAGTTTACCATGCTGAGATATCTGACTCTCATATTACAGCTATGATATGACAAACTCAAATAAGCAACGAAGTTTATTTACGGGTGTGCATGATTACCAAAGTTAGTTTCGATATAGGCTAACAAGTAACAGTTAAATAACGCAAATGATCAAAAAAATTATCAGGGTGACATAATATAAATCAACAACATAGATACTTATAATTGGAAAGAAAGAACATACCATTATATTGTACATGGAGATTACTCAATGACAATAAAAACACATAGGTTCTTGTATAATATATTAGGGGCCCAATGGAGGGGGAGCAATAAGCAAGCGCATGAGATAAAATGTGGGTGGAATCTACAAGAAGCAGGAGTGGGTATATAATACATCAGTTATTATTGCATCAATAAGAACGGATGATAAACAATAGGGATTTCGAGAAAAAATAAAGCTAAACACTCAGGAAACAGCGCATGCATACACTGGTATAGCTATATAAGAGAGGAGGAATGATGAGCACGTGCAAAAGTTGGTGGACGATAAAGAACCAGGGTATGAGTGGTCTGTGTGTATGTGGGTGAGGTGGGGGTGTGGTGGTAAAATGTACGTGTGTATGAGGTGTGTATATTTGTGTATGTGAATACATGTGTGTGATTCAGTAAAGCAGTTTTAAGTACAAGAAGCAACAAAACGTAATTAAACCCGAAGAATATCAAGAAATGGAATATGGCTACAACTGAGATACTTATAATGAACAGTAAAATAAATTCATGAATGAAAAATGAGATGAGTCAATGACTTGCAACAAACCATTAAACACGGACACCTATTCTTGTATGTAATAGGGCACATGGATGAGGAGCAATTAGCAAGCGCACCAATAAGATGTTGGTGAAGTATGCAAGAGCAGGAATGTGTTAAACCTCAATTTTTGGAACCAAAGGCAGGGAGAAAAAACAATAGGGATTTAGATAAGAGCTGACAAATTAGGAAATCAAGGTGCAAAAACATGCATACTCTGGTAGGCTATAAAAGATGACGAGGGAGGGCAGCGTTGAACACGTGCATAAAGTGGCGAGGATGGCGTATACCAGGGTACGCGCGAGCGCGCGTGTGTGTTGTGGTTTGTGTGTTTATGTACGTGTGTGGGAAACGTAATTACGATAAAGGCTAACAAGTAAAGTTAAGCAAGTGATCAAAATTATCAGGTTGGAATAGTGACAAAAAATCACAACAACCAAGATATTATATTGATGAACAGTAAATAACATACCATAAATGTACATGGAGATTAATCAATGACACAAATCAGGAAACACACACCTGTTCTTGTATATGTAAAGGCCAATGGAGGGGAGTAAATAAGCAAGAGCAAAGATAAAATGTGGGAGAAGTATACAAGAACAGGAGGGTGTAGATACTACCTCATTATGATGGATCAGAATAGGGATTTTCGAGAAAAAAAATATAATAGCTAACCAACGGGCAAAAACAGCATGCATACACTGGTATAGCTATATGAGAGAGGGGGCCGAAAGGACACGTGCAAAAAATTGGTGAGGATGAAGTTACCAGGGTATGAGTCTGTCTCTGTGTATTTATGTGTGGGGCGGTGGTGGTAAAATGTACGTGTGTATGAGCTTGTGTTATATTTTTGTATGATGATACATGTGTGTGATTCAGTAAGGCATTTTTAAGGCAAGAAGCAAACACAAACTTAATTAAACCCGAGAATTCAGAAGAAAGGCAATATGGCTACAATTGAGATTCTTATAATGAACAGTAAATACTATCATGATTGAACAATGTGATGAATCAATGACTGCAAAATCATAAACACGACACCTGTTCTGGTATATGTATAGGGCTCAATGGATGAGGAGCAATTAATTAAGCAACGATTAAATATAAGGTGTGTGTGTGTGGTTACGTAACAACGTAATTACAATTTGGTGTAAACAAGTTACAGTTAAAGCGAACACATTGACAAAGATGAAATTGATGAAAAAACACGTCTTTAACTTTTGGAAATCTGAAGAACACTACAATGCACATTCGCGAATTTTATCTTTCCTATACGGACTATAATAAAAATCTTTTGCGTCCAAAACTAACACACAGTTCTTAAATCTAACTTCTAGAAAGGCACCCATGTATTTTTGTCCATGCCAATCCTATGGGATTTATAACTTCGGGTTAAACCCCATAGCAAGTGCATTAATGCAAAAAGTGCATTAATGTTAGAATTTGAGAGAAAAATTTTTGTCATCTGCCAAATAAGATTAGTTTAAGTGTGTTAGAGATGTTGGTGAGTGTCATTCATTAAATGATGAAAAGTAGGAGTCCAAGGATTGAGCCTTGGGGACGCCAAAATGTGATAGGTTTGATTGATGTGGATGGAGGGGGTGTATGTAGACTGATTGTGAGCGGTTAGTAAGGTAACTCCTGAACCACTCCAAGCCTACTCGCGGGACACCATAATGATGAAGATGTGAAGAAGAATGTTGTGATCAATGGTGTGTCGAAAGCATTGGAGAGATCAGGAAATACCCCCATGGAGTGGAGTTTATTTTTTAGTACAAGGTTGAGGTTAGTTGTTAGTTCAAGGAGTGCCGGAAGTTGAGCGTTGGGCCTAAAACCGGATTGTTCATCGACAAGAATGTTGGGCTTATTGAAGAAGTTGACAGACGTGGTAAATGATTGTTTTCAAGTAGTTTTGAAAGATGGAAGAACAGAATGGGCCTGTAATTTGGCAATGTTATGGCATCTTTTGTTTTGTGGATGGGAAGGACTTGGTGATTTGAGGTGATATGGAAAGTGAGCAGGTGAGAAGTGATGGTTAAATATGTGCATCGGAGGTGATATGATGTTATCAATGATTTGTTAGCACTCCCAGGATCTATCTTGTCAGTACCAGCACTTTTACCAGGGTTTAACAGGTGGCGAAGTTTGGGCATTTCATCTACAGTACAACTGGATTAGGAAAAATGGAAGTGAATGTGTTTTTTGGAAGGTCTTTATTAAATGAGTTGGGAAAGGTGGAATTTGTAGCCAAGTTTTGCCCAGGTTAGTGAAGTGATCGTTGAATGCGTGAGCTATGTCAAGCGGGTCAGTTATCGGCTGTTTTTTATGAGTGAAAAGGTCAGGGATTTTTTTAGTGGATACCTTCTGCCTAGAATGTTGGTGAGGAATGTCCAGGTTTTCTGGAAGGATCATTTTGATGTTCTGAATTTGTCTGTGTTGTGTTTTTTACTTGAAATACCAATAATGTTATGAGTTTATTGTTTGTATTGTTGTATTGTTTGGGTTGCTGGGGTGTTTTTTCTTCAGGTATGTTTTGTAGAGGCCGTGCTGGTGTTTGATGACTTGGAAATTCTGTTGTCATCCAGGGCTTGCTTATGGTTACGATATTTTATGGTCTTCTTTTGTAGGGGGATTGATTCGTTATAATGTGGTATAGGTTGGAAGGAAGTGCTGTACGCGATGTTAGGGTCTTTGCTGTCAGTATATGTTCCATGATTCAGTGTTAAGTCTTACGGTTAAAGGTGCGAATGTTGTGGTCTCTGTAGTCACGTTAGTGATTGTGTGTTGGGGCGCTTATGCTGGAGATGTAATTTATATATATTGGTGGCTGAGGTTGATAACAGAAAATATCGTCCCGAGCCTAGAATCAAATATCGGCGAGTCGAAGGACGCGCCTGATATTTTCTTGGCGAGGGCGGGCTATTTTTTGTTATCAGCCGAAAAAAAACATCCCAATATCTGATTATTATGCATGAAGAAGCTGACTTGACCAAAAAGTTTAAAATTGCTTCAAACTAATTAAAAACAGAGTATTTGCTGGAGAGTTGCATACCGAAAGCCCTATATCTTTGGTATTGTGCAGTTTGAGCGGTACGCGCTAATCGCACGGTGGTATTGACACACAGATGCATAATAATGAGGAATATTGGGAAGTGATCTGTAGTGTCAGTGACCAATATCCCTGGTGTGGATTCGGGTGTAGTGAGTTGGTGATAGTTATCATGAGTGGGCTGTGTTATGCGTAATTCTTGTAGTCTGTTAATTTTGGGATATAGGAGTTCAAGTGTGTGTTAATAAAAGTCATTAATGTGTGGATTGTGGAATAATTGAGAAAATTGATATTAAAGTCACCGACCATTATAGACGTCATGGTTGGGGTTATTTAGTTCAGTGAGAAGCTGCCTACGAAGTTGTTGTTAAGATTTTGGATGTGTGATCAGCATAGTGAAGAACTACGACAGTTACGTGTTGGGCGTCTATTGTTGGTGTTAATGGTGAGATCGATGACAGGGAGTCAAATTCTGGTCCTGGTGTTGTGTCGATGATTTGTAGTGAGAGGGGAGGGGGGTTTTTTTATTAAAGACAAACTCCCATTCCTCTGCCAGTGAGTGGTCTGGAATGTACGTGTAGCCATTAAAGTGAGGTGGTGATTTGGTGTCAGTAAGCCGTGTTTCTGAGAATGCTAAGACAGAGAAAGAGTGGTTGAGGTGATCTAAGGTAGTTATGTGATTTCTTCATATGATTTTGTGATACTACGACAGTTGAAATGGCATATGGAAAATGAGTCATCACTTGATGGTTTTATTAGTGTGTTAAATCTGTCGTCAGTGTGATAGCGGGAGTCAGAACCAGAATTGTTTGTGGTGTTATGAAGATGGGTGGTCACATGTTGACGATGATGAGGAGGTCTGTGAGTAATGGGTTGATGCAAAGGGAATTAAGATTGATTGATGGTCCAATTTAGTGTTGGTGAAAAATCAATAGTGATGCGCGAAAGTCTTCGTCGTGAAGCTGGCGGTAAATGGCAGTTCGTATATTGCAGGGCACGGGCAACTGTAAATGGATAAGACGAGGAAAAGCGAGGGGGTTTGAAGGAGGAGAGAGAGAACGAGAGAGAGAGACTAAAAGAGAGAGAGAGGAGTTAGAGGAGAGGAGAAACTTGAGAGGGGGGGGGGGGGGGGGGGGGGGATGGGGGTTGATGAGGTAGATTGAAAAAGGAAGAAAATTAGAAGAGAGCAATTGAGACACCGGCCCCCCCAGGTAGAGAAAAGTCAGACAATCCTATGGACAAGATGTGTAGACAAGTCAGACAAGACGAAAGCAATGAAGACAAGCACAGAGTAAAAACAAAAAACAAGGGGCTAATACAATAAAAATAGCTGAGGATTATTTATACAAAAACTTAAAACAGCAGTTGCTACAAAAATTGACTTACATACAAGGGGTAAACAGAATAAAAAAATACAATTAATAAATATTACTTTATACATAAACTAAGATACAGCATTTACTTAAAATTTAGGTTGCTTACAAGTTCAAGTACTTTACAAGTAGGTCAGAAAAAAATAATAGGGTTTTGGTCACAAAAGACCTGCAGAAGAATATGACAACTGGGATGCAAGGTCATAACAATGTGAGACAATGCACGAGCATGACATCTTCAAAGAAACAACAGTAGAAAAAACGGGAGATGACAGCATAAACTCTGGTATCATTTTAGAAAAAAAAGACGGGTAGCATTAAGCGAGAGCGCAGAACAAACCAAAGTGAAGATGTAGCATGGATACCAGGGCTTAGTTTGTGTGTGTTTAAACAAAACGAATTATAAAAACAAGTACTGGCCAAAATGAGTAAACAAAACTTGGTTAAACCCGAAAATATCAAATAATTACAAATATAATTACAATGTAGTGTTACAAGTACAAATAAAGGCAAACAAGCGTATACCAAGATAAAATTTATGATATGGTATAAACTCAAATAAGCAAGCAATAATATTTAAGGTGTGTATATTGCGTAACAAGTATTGGTGATATGGTCTGACAAGTACAGTTAAAGCAAACAGACTTACCAGGTGAAATTTGCTGGTACGAAAACCCCGAGATAATTGGTTTGGGTCAGTAAATAACATATCAAATTAACATGTGGATTAAGCATGAGAGAAAAAAAATAGACACGAACCTGATCCTGTATAAGTTGGGACCAATGGGGGGAGCAACTTGAGCAAGAGCAAAAGATAAGATGGTGGGTGAAGTATACAAGAGCAGGAGTGTGTTTATATCCGCATTTAATTATTGCCATCATTAGCGCAGGTGAAACTAATAATAGGGGATAGCAAATTAGAAAAAAAAAATGAACACAGCAAGGCATACACGGATATAGCTATATAGCTATATAAGAGGGGGGCAGCGTTAAGACGTGGAAATGAGCTGAAATGGTAGGGATGAGTATACCAGGGTATGTGTGTGAGTGTGTGTGGTGTGTGTGTGCTGTATGTCTTTTGGGTGTGTATCTATGGGTGTATATATATATCTGTGTGTGTGTGTGTGTGTGTGTGTGATGTTAATGTGTAAATGTGTTGGTGTACGGGGCAGTGGATGTTTGGTGTATGGGTACCATGTGGTGATACAATTAATACGCTAAGAAGTACAAGAAATGCCGGAGTAACAAAACTTGAGTGAACCCGAAGAATATGTAACAATGGTAGCAGGGCCTTTGAGACATATGATCACGACATAAAATTACAATAGTGATACAAATATAGCGAACATGCAGTTTACCATGCTGAGATATCTGACTCTCATATTACAGCTATGATATGACAAACTCAAATAAGCAACGAAGTTTATTTACGGTGTGCATGATTACCAAAGTTAGTTTCGATATAGGCTAACAAGTAACAGTTAAATAACGCAAATGATCAAAAAAATTATCAGGGTGACATAATATAAATCAACAACATAGATACTTATAATTGGAAAGAAAGAACATACCATTATATTGTACATGGAGATTACTCAATGACAATAAAAACACATAGGTTCTTGTATAATATATTAGGGGCCCAATGGAGGGGGAGCAATAAGCAAGCGCATGAGATAAAATGTGGGTGGAATCTACAAGAAGCAGGAGTGGGTATATAATACATCAGTTATTATTGCATCAATAAGAACGGATGATAAACAATAGGGATTTCGAGAAAAAATAAAGCTAAACACTCAGGAAACAGCGCATGCATACACTGGTATAGCTATATAAGAGAGGAGGAATGATGAGCACGTGCAAAAGTTGGTGGACGATAAAGAACCAGGGTATGAGTGGTCTGTGTGTATGTGGGTGAGGTGGGGGTGTGGTGGTAAAATGTACGTGTGTATGAGGTGTGTATATTTGTGTATGTGAATACATGTGTGTGATTCAGTAAAGCAGTTTTAAGTACAAGAAGCAACAAAACGTAATTAAACCCGAAGAATATCAAGAAATGGAATATGGCTACAACTGAGATACTTATAATGAACAGTAAAATAAATTCATGAATGAAAAATGAGATGAGTCAATGACTTGCAACAAACCATTAAACACGGACACCTATTCTTGTATGTAATAGGGCACATGGATGAGGAGCAATTAGCAAGCGCACCAATAAGATGTTGGTGAAGTATGCAAGAGCAGGAATGTGTTAAACCTCAATTTTTGGAACCAAAGGCAGGGAGAAAAAACAATAGGGATTTAGATAAGAGCTGACAAATTAGGAAATCAAGGTGCAAAAACATGCATACTCTGGTAGGCTATAAAAGATGACGAGGGAGGGGCAGCGTTGAACACGTGCATAAAGTGGCGAGGATGGCGTATACCAGGGTACGCGCGAGCGCGCGTGTGTGTTGTGGTTTGTGTGTTTATGTACGTGTGTGGGAAACGTAATTACGATAAAGGCTAACAAGTAAAGTTAAGCAAGTGATCAAAATTATCAGGTTGGAATAGTGACAAAAAATCACAACAACCAAGATATTATATTGATGAACAGTAAATAACATACCATAAATGTACATGGAGATTAATCAATGACACAAATCAGGAAACACACACCTGTTCTTGTATATGTAAAGGCCAATGGAGGGGAGTAAATAAGCAAGAGCAAAGATAAAATGTGGGAGAAGTATACAAGAACAGGAGGGTGTAGATACTACCTCATTATGATGGATCAGAATAGGGATTTTCGAGAAAAAAAATATAATAGCTAACCAACGGGCAAAAACAGCATGCATACACTGGTATAGCTATATGAGAGAGGGGGCCGAAAGGACACGTGCAAAAAATTGGTGAGGATGAAGTTACCAGGGTATGAGTCTGTCTCTGTGTATTTATGTGTGGGGCGGTGGTGGTAAAATGTACGTGTGTATGAGCTTGTGTTATATTTTTGTATGATGATACATGTGTGTGATTCAGTAAGGCATTTTTAAGGCAAGAAGCAAACACAAACTTAATTAAACCCGAGAATTCAGAAGAAAGGCAATATGGCTACAATTGAGATTCTTATAATGAACAGTAAATACTATCATGATTGAACAATGTGATGAATCAATGACTGCAAAATCATAAACACGACACCTGTTCTGGTATATGTATAGGGCTCAATGGATGAGGAGCAATTAATTAAGCAACGATTAAATATAAGGTGTGTGTGTGTGGTTACGTAACAACGTAATTACAATTTGGTGTAACAAGTACAGTTAAAGCGAACAAATTTACCAAGATGAAGTTGATGACAAAAAAAACCCAAAATACTTATAGTGATCAGTAATAACATATCAAGTTGAATGATCAAGGTTAAACAATGGAAACAAAACCATATACACGACACCCGTTCCTGTATGTATAGGCCAAATGGAGGAGCAATTAAGCGCCGCTAAGATGTGGGTGAAGTATACAAGAGCAGGAGTGTGTATATAATTCCGCATTTATTATGCATCAATTAGAGCAAGTGAAAAAAAACAATAGGGATTGAGATAAAAACAGGGCTAGCAAATTAGAAAAAAAATAAACACACCACATGCATACACTGGTATAGCTATATAGAAGAGGGGCAGCGTTAAGGACGTGGAAATGGTAGGGATGAAGTATACCAGGGTATGTGTGTGCGTGTGTGTATGTATGTGTGAGTGTGTATGTGTGTACGTGTGTGGTGTTTAGGTGTGTGTGTGTTTGTGTATGTGAGCATGTGAATGTTTGTGTGTATAGATACATGTGTGTAATACAAAAATACAACTTTGAAGTACAGGAAATGGAATAACAAAACTTGATTGAACCTGATGAATAGGAACAATGGTAGCGGAATCTTTGAGGCCTATGATCATGATAATAAAATTGCGATTTAGTGATACAAATATAGCGAACAAGCAGTTTACCATGAGATATATGACCCCTCTATATTATCACAATGATGATATGACATGACTCAATAAAGCAAAGAATTATATTTACGATGTGCATGATTACGAAACGTAATTACGATAGAGGCTAACAAGTACAGTTAAAGCAAGTGAACAAAATTATCAGGTTGAGAATAGTGACAAAAAATCAAACAACCAAGATATGAGATTGATGAACAGTAAATAACATACCATAAAGGTACATGGAGATTATCAAGCAACAAAATCATAAACACGACACCTGTTCTTATATGTGGAAGGGCCAATGGAGGGGAGTAATTAAGCAAGAGCAAAGATAAAATGTGGGAGAGTATACAAGAACAGGAGGGTGGATATACTACCACATTTAGTATGATCAATAATAGGGATTTCGAGAAAAAATAAAAAAAGCTAGAACACACCGGGAAAACAGCATGCTTTTACACTGGTATAGCTATATGAGAGAGGGGGAAGCAAAGAGCAGGTGCAAAAAATTGGTGAGGATGAAGAGACCAGGGTATGCGTGTGTCTGTGTATATGTATGTGGGGTGTGGTGGTAAAATGACGGTGTATGAGTGGCTGTGTTATTTGTGTATGTGATACAGTGTGTGTGTGGTGTGCGAGGTTCTGTGGTGGTGTCTGGTTGTTTTGGGTGTGGGTTGTGTGTGTTGTGTGTATGAGGCACATAAAAAAAACAATGTTATGAAGATGTAGCTCATGCAATTAGTTTTTTTTTGAAGAGGATACGCAAGCAAGAAATGGAACAAAACAAGGGAAACATGGTGGAGTGGGAAGAAAGCATGAGGTACTGATCAAAACAAAGTATGGGGTCCTGGTCAAATGACCGAGAAATTAAATTAATAAACAATAAAGTTTAATGAATACACATAAAGTAAATCACTTAGGCAATTTAGAATAGATAACAGGCAACTTTCTTAGATAAACTAATAGCAAAGTTGATGGAACAAAATGTTGATTAATTAGCTTTAATAAGGGCAGAAAATGTCAATATTACGGACACGCTTGAGGGTCTCAGCTTTTGTCACTGTACCGATTACCGGCAGAAGTGGCATATAATACGTCCATCTTGAGACCAAACGGCGCTTACATGTTCTAATGGCGATGGACATGTCCTTCTATGCTGTTGTTTTGTAGGCTCCATCGGGGGGCTAGGGGAAAAACAAGTGTAAATTATAATTATTATTAAATTATATAATCGTCTGTTCCCGCAAATTAAAACGGGCACATTTTCTGAAAAAGAATAAAATGTCACTTCAATCATTTCCCCAATATCAGTGACTAGTGGATACACATACTTCAGCAAACCAATGGAGTTAATGATATTCAATCACCGGCCGGTATGCGGTGTAGAAAAAACACGTCAAATTCCTTTCATCTGGGAGTGCAGGCTGGACCATTGTTATATTATCGCGCAGCTGAAGAGATTTCAGTTGTTACGCTCTCCAATTTAGATTGAGTACTTTTCAGGACAAAAATTACTTAACCTCATTCACAAATAAGTAAATATTGAGCTTCATAGTGCGTGTTCATTAACTTTGGCCATGTTTTCCATCATTTATCGAAAAGGAAGAAAACATGAAAAACACATCATAAGAGAAGTTGCTGGGCAAGCTTTGACCTAACAAATTTGTGCAGAACAAAATCCTCAACTTATTGCTTAACTTCATTTCTATTCAATATTACCGCGTTGTCAGAAGAAATTTAGGGTCACCGACCTATATTATAATGTACACTGGTTAGTTATTGTGAATTTGGAGGACGGGTATTTGTCACACAACCCGAATCGTGGAGGTGGTAACACCTGGCTATATCAATGGCCCTACATACCCGACCCATTGTAATATCTTTAGCTCATGGGTTGCTGAAGTATTATACATATAGGTCTCTGATATTGGGAAAAAGAAAGTGAGTGACTTTTTTATATTTTTAGGAAAATGTCTGCCAGTTTTATGTGCGGGAACCGACAGTTATGTGATCGTAATAATTATATGATTTACACTGGTTTTACTTAGCCCCCAGATGGGGATACAGAATTTGAATACAGTTGGTTATTGGTCCACGTCCATGTTACTTATAAGTCTTTAACTTGCTGCATCATCTTTACTCGTTTGGCAGTGAGATTCTCAGTGATTGTGATGCCTGATTTAGCTAAGTGTCTTTTGTTCTTGTAAATGAGGCTGCGGTCTGCATACGAGAGAACTTGACTATGATCTGTTCGTGGACGCGAGCCTGGTGTTTCTTTCTTCAAGGTCTATGTGAAGCGATCATTAGATTGATAATGAGATAAGCTTTTCATAGTTAAGCTTATCAAGGTCTGTGATGGCTAGTGATCAGTTGACGCATATTCTTTTCAGCAATACACGGATCAATATGTAATTACGTCTAGAGATTGTTCCAACTCGTCAAACCGATTTTCTAGTTTTGGGAGTTCCTCCTGCACTTGGCATGGTGAGTCGTCATGTCGTCCAGTTTGGCTGATTCCGAATGCATGTCATGCTCTAATGACGGTATATATCTTGCTTACGTCGTCCTTGATGCGAGAGCTATTTTGGAGATGATTGGTCATCGTTTTGGTGATGGCGGAAGCAATGTGACTACCAGTGAGTCTGAATTTAGGATGGTTATCCCTGATGGAATGGAAACCATATCAGCATGCTGTCAGGATTGCTTTGTCACTGGTGAGTACTTTTTGAACCTGCTGTTGAAGGCTTGAGGCGGTTCCCGGTTTCTCTGGCCTGAGGGGTGCAGGTCGCTATTCATAAGACCTATTACTCAGTAGACCCACTATTCAGAAACCCACTACTCAGAAGGCCCGCTATTCAGAATTTTCTGAATAGCGGTCCTTCCTGACTAAATGGATTTCTGAATAGTGGGCTTTTTGTTGTATTTTATTTAAAAGACTCGCTACCTCAGAATTTTGGTTCTGACTTACGGGTTTTCTGATTAATGGTTTCCTTCTGGTCACTACTCATAAACCCGTTTCTCAGAAGGCCCGCTATTCTGAATTCTGATTAGTGGGCTTTTTTATGTGTTAAAACCGGCCCGTTATTCAGAAGACCCCCGTCAGTCAGAATACTTTGCTGACAAACGTCAGGATATTTTCGGAATAACGGGCCTACTGAGAAATGGGTTTTCTAAGTCAGTCAGAAAACTTAAGAGGCCATCAGTCACAATCATTTCTATCTAGCAGGTCATTTTTTTTGGACAATATCGAGGACTGGTCATTCATAATTCATCACTATGAGGCAATGAAGTATCACTTCCTGTGTACAGTTCTATTCCACAAGTGTATTTAGAAACACCCCCTGAGTGTTGTGTAGAAATATGATACCAAGCATACACAGATCAGTTCATGTCAATTCATGTACAAGTACAACCCCACTGACACTGTGCCCTTGGTTGATGAGCATTTTGTAACGCTAAAAATAGTGATTGCAATGCTGCATTTTCATTTAACCCTCTTCCACCAGGCTATCTAATGTGCCGTTTTTGTGGTGGGGGGGGAAACCATGAAACTCCATAACTTTTCCATTCTGAACCTCCCGTGAACGTGATTTCAGTGTCAATTCGTACCAAATAAGTACCAATATTCCTAGCGCATTCCTTCTAACTATTCACTGCGCCCTCCCAAATTCATACTAAAGTATAGTAAAATTTTAATTTTTGGGGGGTCTAAATCCCACAAACATAGTTTTGTTAACCCGGATTTTAGGTCAAAATAATGAAATAATAAAATGAAAAGTTAGCATTAAAGTACTGGAGTTTTAACCAACCCTCTACTCCTCGAATTTGGCGGCTTACCCTACCCCGCCCCCCGTAGGTTGTGGGGCCATTGTTTTGGCGCTAATGTGTGCGAAAAGGATGTCAGTGCAAATTTCTATTTATTACAAAGACCTTCTGTGAAAGAACTTAAGAAAGAGTTGGACCCACCTGCCATTTTGGGCGACAATTTGGCAAAGGCCAGCCCATTTTGGATTTTCAAAGTTCCAATCAATTTCTCATCCCCGAAAACATATATGTCAGTGGACACTAAAATTAAGAGAATATAACTTAATAAGAATTTGACCCCCAAAATGGGACCCTCCTCCTGGAATGGACACTTTGGGCCCTTTTTTTCAATTAACGCGTACGGAATCGTGTTCGTGTTCATCGGAAAATTTTTACCCTAGAATCAACTTCAAAACATAAAGTGAACACCATCTCCCAGCTGGTGAGGTTGTGAGGCTACTATTATGTTAAATTATGCGTATTCATTTACTTTTGTAATTAATTAAGTACTGAGCGGAATATTGAGTGGAAAAAGGTCGTAACTACATTTTTTGATATGTTTAAGGTTTTAGTTGCCGAAATTAGCATAAATTAGCTTAAGTTTGGTAAAAAATGAAATTGCTGTTTCACAAAATATTTTGGTCAATACTTCTCCCATTGTCCGAGATTTTTTTTTTTACTTATAAACCTTTTAAAAACAGTCGCTTACAGGAATGAAAACGTCGGTATCTACATACTAGTTTTCCGTGGTAGTGCAACAAAGTGTATCTACCAGTTACGACTTGTTGCACTCAACAGAAATTCAATTTTGAGTGCAACGAAGTCGTATGAGACACATAAATATGCCATTTAGCGATTAAATCTCTGCAATAAATTGAGACTGCCACCTGAAATGATATCAAATTAAGCGTCAATGAACTATTTTTCATATTATCACCCTATCATAAGTCGGTACATATATGTATTCGTCTACAATAATAGCAGTTGATGGGACAGTTACGACTTTGTGCACTATATGCAGGGCACCCTCTTCCTCTCGATTCACACACCCCCCCCTGACCAATATACGTTAACCTTTTTCCACTCCCGTTATACCTCAACACCCACCACCATACCCTTCACACTTCCTTTTCCCCACCCCCCCACCTCCACACACTCAACATCACCTTACCCACTTCTCCCTTTTCCAAACAACCCTGGTAGTCCCCTCTCCAATGACCTCCACACTCACCCACCACCTCACACACCCCAGGCCCCCCTTCCCACACAACACCTTCACTCACCAAACACCCACCCGTCCCCCATACCCCACCAATCCCCTCCAACACCCCACCCGTCCACAAAATCACCAACACCCCGCCGTACCCCTCCCCCCCAACACCACACTCGGGGACCCCTCTCACACCCACCGTCCTTCCCCCAACAACCCCGCCCCTCCCAATACCCCACCCCGTCCCGCTCCCCAAAACCCACCCTTCCCCCTCCCTCCAAAAAATTAAGTTTATAGGGGAAAACTAAGTTTACGACTAGATAAACTAAAAAATTTATCAAGGGAAATAATACATAGTTTTTTTTAAACAAAACTGCTTATTAATGAGTTTATCAGGGGAGGGGAGAAGGGGGAAAGGAAAATGGAGGGAAGGGAAAAATGAATTTTATCAAGAAAAACTATGTTATCTATAAATAAAATAAGTGTTTTTTGAAAACTATGTTATCAATTTGATAAACCGTTTGTTTTTTCAAAAAATGAAAAAAACTGTTTTTCTCTTGATAAACTATGTTTTGCGGACAAAAAAAACAATGTTTATCAAGAGGAGGGTAGAAAAAACTATGTTTATCAAAAAAAAACTTATGTGTATCCAGAGAAAAAACTATTATATATACATAGTTATCGGGGTTGTGGTTCTTCAATTAGCTTCCAATAAGAAGGACAAAAATTGCGTTTCCAATTCCGCCGTAAATTATATACAATCAGGTATTCCGGATTCTACGTACAAAAATCCCTTTTTATGACACAATACGCTCTTTCGAGATTACCATTCGCAGGTATAGGTTACTAGACAACCAACACCACTTGTGCAAAAAACTAATAATATGGTATGAAAGAGATTTCTGAGACATTTTTCCATTTACGGTTTTGCATGGCCGCCTGCCTAAGCCCTGGAGTGAGTGGGTGGGTGGTGGTCATGGTGGTTGGTGGTTGTGTTGCTAAGGCCCAGGTGGAATCATTTTTTTTATATCGCATGTGAAAATAAAAGAAACATTTTAAGATAAAGGTGGAAAGAGGAGGGAGGAATAGACGAAAATAACTCTCAAAATAAAATTATTGTACCTTTTTAAAATCGCATAAAAACGATCCAAAACAAAGGAAAACTAAAACAAAGAAACCAAACTACGAAGCGGGTGTTAATTATAACGCAGGCTGCTTATAATCCCCTGTACCCAGAAAATATCTGACTAGACTTTTAAAAATAAAATGGCAACAAAGGACCCCTATCTTCGCATAAAACCCGTTACTCACTCAGAAAGCCCGCTTAATCAGAAATTCTGAATAGTGGGCCCTTTTAAAATAAAAATAAAAAGACTCGCTATTCAGAAAGCCGCTTATCATAAGACCCTCTTATTCATAAATTCTGAATAACGGGCCTTCTGATTAGTGTGTTTCTGATTAGTGGGTCTTCTGAGTAACGAGTCTTCTGAGCAGAGGGTGTCCTTCACAAAAAGGGTTCGTTATCAGAAGGTCCGCTAGTCAGAACAAATATTCGGAATAACGGGCCTTCGAGTAACGGGTTTTCTGATGGTAGGTAGCGGGTCTTCTGATATGGGTCATTTTATGAGGAAATCCATCCCACTATTTAGAATTCTGAATAGTGGGACTTCTGAGTAGTGGGTTTTCTGAGTAGTGGGTTTTCTGAGTAGTGGGTGTTCTAAATAAAGGGTACCCCCCGGCCCTGATGAGTTGGTATCTGTTTGTTCGGTGGGCTACTCCATCATTCTACATCGTATCCAGGAGGATGTTTTGAGTTTTTTGTTGAGTGACAGCCTGTTTTTTTCCTTTAAATCGTCGCCATATTGTATGCATAAGTGTCTAAATGAATGATCAATTAAATTACACTGAGAACCTCGCCAAGAAGTGAAAATATCAGGTTTTTTGAGAGTTGGTGGGAGCGATCACAGAAACACATCTGTCTCGCTCAGGCGTACTCCGATTATCATCATCGGGTTTAGTTTTTAATTTAAACCAAATATGGTAGTAACTCATATGGCAATTTATTTCAAAATCTGGAGTCAATAATCATCTAAATTACATTAGCAAGGAAAACACTTCTTGTACAAGGCATTACAATCAAATTAATTCAGTTCTTGGGTCTCCCTAAAATGCTACATAACTGAGGTTTTTGTCATGTTAACCGTTTTTTACTACATGTGAGGTTTGCTCTTAAAGAGGTCAAATGATTATGAAGTTTTTCCCGCCCAGCAATTTCTCTTCGAGTTTGTCCACGTCCACGTATACCAGCTTGGTGTTACACATAGGGGGTAATTAGCCATAAATTTTCAGACTAATGTAATTAATGGCTTTATTAATTAGCATTGAACTAAAAATGGACGATAACGCACAAAACCAAGCTTAATCTTTTCTCTTGCACTTTATTATGTTGAAAAAAACGGGCATCGCGGCTTGGTGTAAACAGATCAATATTCAACTTCATATCGATCAAGTAACCGCACATTTTACCTCAGCATTGTGTAAAATGTATACCATCATTGGTCCGTGTCCGATTGCAACTGTATGAAAAATCCTTATAACTTTATCTTCGATTTTCTGGAAAGTAACCATATAGGTTACTTACCGTTTCGTATTTACAACTGGGTAAACTCAAACACAACCAAGGTACACAGTTGAATAAGGATCAATTTCCACGGGACAATGGAATACTTGATATTGCTGCAATAGCCGATGGTACATGCATACAGCCAATCCTTAATTCCAACACAGTACAATGTTTGCTCAAAATATTTTCGGTACAGTCAACCGGCACGCCTGCACAAACACAATAGGCAAACGACCTTTAGTTGTCCACAAATCCTTGGTTTTCTGACCCTTGGTTTTGCTGGTGTAAAAGGAGACATGGTCCGCCCTGAGCCATAGTCCGGGCTCCATAGACGACAACGGATTAAAGTGTGATACTAATGTTGCGAGTCAAGAGTCAAGTGAATCGAGTGCTCTATTCTTCAGTGTTGTAGGTGGACTAAGAGTCCGGAGGACCATATCTCCTGCCACACCTATAAAACTTACAATTTGGGACAAAACCCATGGTTTCATTCCCAAAACCTAAGGTTTTGTGCCAAACTGAAGGTTTTGCAACAATGCCCTAGGATTTGTGAATATTTTGAATAACAAATCAAATCCCATGGTTTTGCTTCGCACTTACAAAAAAGGCTTGGTAACGTCACCAAAGGTTTTGTGATATTAGGCACAAACTCAGAGTTTTGTTTACTATTATGGTACATTATATACAACAAGATGGGTCACAAAACCTTGTATTTTTTAAATAAATATGAAAATAATAAAAAAATTAAAAAGCTGGGTTTTATAAATCGATTTTGTTGCTTCCTGTCACGAAACTCGGGGGGTTTTGGACAAACTAATTATAACTTGACGGTGTAGGTATGAATTTACTACACAAACACGACGCTTTTCCATATGATTCCAGTTGTTTGAAGAGAGCGGAAAAAGAGCAGGATTTTAAAATTAAAAGATATGAGTAGTAATTAAGTGTAATGATAGCCATGCAAGAAACAACCCCAGATCGAGAGAGAGACCTACATTTGACAGTGTTTATGCTAATTAATACCTTTCCTACAATTAAATATTATCGTGAGGCATAAATTGTAGTTTGATGTTATTTTGGTGCTGAAATCCTCTATTAAAAGACGGTAGAAAAAGGTTGAGAATATTTGAAGACGAAAGCGAATAGAGCAGAAATTGTCACAGTATTAGTTTGATAAGCAACATGATACTAAATATGGACAAAAGACCTGTATATCTTGGTGAGAGTCGAAAACTTACCCTGGTCCACAGGTGTCACTCATACCTTTGTGTATTCCTACACTGCAAGCTTTTGGCATTTTTTTATATCGATCGTGTGGACTTTGAACTTGTGTGGTCATATTTCTGAACACAGCTGGGCATGGTCACTCTCACTGCATTACCGCATCTGCATCTGAATACGCCCGGTTTTCTAAACCTCGTAAATGTACCTACTGGTATTGGGTCAATCAGGAGGTCACGCCAACATGCGTTATTTTCTTGTACACGAGAAGGCACTACAATCGCTGTTACCTCAATAGCTGGTGGAAAACACTCGAGTAATGTCCTGACGTGAGGTACAAAATACCTGAATACATTTTATTGTTGCGGAATGTCAACTACATATTTGGTCTAATATAATGTGAAAGAGTGCTTGGGGTTAAAAGCAAAGAATTAAAAGCGATGAAATATTGAGTTTTGAAAACAATGGTGTCTGAAGTTATAGAAATCATTAATTTGAATTGTGTGCTACAAAAAAAGTCTGTGTTCGTATTGCTCTATCTGTTTTAAGAAAGCGAAGCCTTCGGAAAATGTATAACTTTACATTTACTGGCATCACAGAATTGAATTCTCATATGCTTTAACATGGGCCTTATTTTCATCGATTTGAACTGCAAACGGGTGCAGAGAATGTGGGCAATAGCAAGGTTGTTTGCATTGTATTTGTATTTGTGCAAGCTCGTGCAAAATGACCCTGGCCAACCATTTTCACTGTGAACAATAGTATACTTGGTTGACCTGCCGATTATTTGTAATTATCCTGGGAGCTAGCAGACATTTGTAACACATCTCAAGTACAAAAGGTTTGAGTGATTAAATATGTTGACAGCCTGACAGGGACCCCTGAAACGTGATTCTTAAGTGCTGCAAATGGTGACTTAAGGAGAGGGGGCCCAAGACAAAGTTTGTACAGGGTAAATGTTTAAATTGATCCAATCATGTTGAAAAGTATACCACATTATGTGCCTAACCATACGGATTCAGAAAAGGTATAGTTTGTAATATCTACAGCCTAAAGTTTCAGAGTTATAGGCTAAAAACAGCCAAAATCAAGAAAAAAGATCAATTTCAGTTGTGGGGTCAAATTTTAAAATTGCACCGATTTGTATACAAAATGCCGCATATTGTTGGTGGAGCTCATATGGTTAAAATAAGGAATAGTTTTGAGTGTCTCAAATGCTTAGTTACCAAAGTAGTGTGGAAACAAGGTCAAGCCCCATTGAATGCAATGGACGCTGAACTTGTGTGCCCCTTTCATCGGTATCTGAGCATTTAAGACAGTCAAAACTATTCGTTATTTTAATCCTATGAACTCCACCAATAATTTGCGGTGGTGTAAAACGCATAATTCCATACTGCATAAGTGCATAACCTGCATAAGCTGTGCATAAGTGCATAAGCCACATAAGGTCATAAGCTGCATACTACATAAAGCTTCATAAGTGCATAGTGCATAATCTGCATAATCGGCAATGGCTGCATAAACACCAAGATGGCATACGTTGCATAAGCGTGGTCATAATCAGCATAAACTTTTTTAAACATACAATGGACACTTTGATTGTTTCTGGACGTTTTCCCTGGTGTTTCCGGGAACGTAACTTAATTTGGTTTCAATGGTCGGAATTTTGAAGTCAATAATTTATTCGCAAAATTATGATCTACTATTTAAGATGTATTTAACTAAATGTTAAGGGGGGGGGTATGGGGTCTGAACCGTGAACTTTGGAATGATTTTTTCTTAATTTTCCTAAATAAGTGTATATACAGTTATTATCATATTGTAGCCCTGTCACAAGTTTTAAAATCCATGAATCATTTTGCTACTGGTTGCCATGGTACCACGTGAGGCCTCTGATTGGCTAAACTCTAGAACGATGTACTAAATCACTAAACATGCTACTGGGACGAAACTTGGTTGACATATGCAGGAGGTAAAGACGAGTGAAACCATGAAGCCGGATTTTTAATACCGTTGCCATGGCAACCGGCAATCGAACCATCGCATAATTTCATGGCGAAGTTGAATTTGGAACAACAATTTGAAAATCGGCCTTCATGGTTCACTAACCCTTGTATTTGCTTAATATGTGTGGCAAATTTCATGTCCATAGCATTCTTCGTTCTCCTAGTTAGTTCGTTCTCCGTTTTGATGTGTGCTTATTTTAAACGAAACGAGTTATAGCCTCAGAAACATTTAACAAAATTGAGGCGCTTTTGGATGTTAAATATGGAATTATTTTTTAAAATTTCATTTTATACTGAATTATCATAATTATATTAATGAAAGAATCATCGAAATAGGTGCTTCCATTGTCCTGTAATTAATTTTTAAAAAATAACTTTCTTAAATATCGCAGGGTGAGAAAACAATAAAAATACATAAAATAAAAATCACTTAACCAGTGACATTTAATTACTTTAAATTAATGGAAAGGATAATTAAGTATTATATACTTCAACTTAGCAAAAAAAAAAAAAAAAACAAATGAATGTGTTAATAGTTCTTAAATAATATCTTTTAGAATATCTTAAATATAACCCCTTGAAATTTTTGCACTGATAAAAATATAGGAGATTGATGCATTTTTGGCACATTTCGCGTACACTACTTGATTTTGATCACCATATCTCGGAACCGAATGTCCGATGGCGATCGAATAAAAAGCATTTTGAGATTACAGTCTCCCAATTAGCCATTGCATTTTCTCATTTTCTGACTTAGAACATTTTTTTTTTATCATATTCAGACCCCATAACCCCCCCCCCCTTAAAGAGGAGGATTTTGTATGTAACTAAGACAGGGGTTGTCATGGTAAATGCACGTATAAGTTCCCAAAATTACCGTTCGAAATGCCCATTGCCCAAATCGAGCAGGCCGTGTTCCCACCCCCCCCCCCCCCCCCCCCCCCGCCATCAGGGAACCATTTAAAGTTCCTACTTTTGTTTACAAAAACATAATGGTTACATTGTTCAACCAAGTAGCTGAATCGGGTCCAGGTTGCTCATCAACCATTTAAACACAAAGGAACCGCAAACACCATAACCGTCCAAAACAATCCGGGAACAATCCAAAGATTATGCCATTTTGCAGATTTTGTACTTATGCAGCTTATGCAGGTTACTCGCAATCTTTGCCTTATGCAATATAATGGGTTTTTACCAGCCGAAATATTTTGCAAAAACCTTTTTTTTCCTCCGCAAATACTGGTGACGTTTCATATATAATTCCCATTGATGCAAATAAGGTATTGATATTCATTCCGTCAAGGCACTACTGCAAGCACAACGTCTACAAGCGGCATGACGTGAATCAATTGTAATTCCCTCATTGCTCAATGGAATCTATATGAAAACCGTCTACCCAAATAGTGCGATTGGAAACGGACAGCTCTGATTTTACTCAGTTTTTCAAGGTACATCAGCATTTTTCTTCATAATCCCATCAAAATTAAATTACCGAACAACGAAACGGTCACGTCCACTAATAAAAAGATATAATATTCAAATGTTTAGACCCAATTTCTCTGTGTGATTGCTACGGTAATCAATCAATTTGCCATTGTTATAGGCAAGGCCGTGGAACCAATCGTGCGTGAATTTCCCAGCTCTTCTCTCAGCGGGGAAATGAACACATCGGATTGACTCGTGGTAGATGGAAATACAATAAAACTACAATACAAATACAGTAAAAGGCCGAAGTAATTCTATATTTGGTAATAGTTTGATACAACATATTTGGTACCAAAAAAAACGCGAATGGACAACAAACCAATTGTTTTAATGGCACATAGGAAGCCACATATCATATCAACAAATAACAGTTTGCCAATGTTCATTTTGGCAGAATCTTTTCGGAAAACGGTCCAGTTCCCCTGTTGTTTGGGGACACTACGGCGACATCTTAAATGAATATAGTTTTTAAAAACACTGTTATCAACAAATTATTTAAAGGATATAATTTTCTGTATATGCAGGCAAAGAAAAACTACAGACTTATTTCTTGACTCATTTAGGGCATCTAATATTTGTACCATGTCCACTAAAAATGGTTAAATTTAAGCTTTCTTTCAGAAAAGTTTTTTCGTCAAGGATTCGGTACACGGGCGCTTAGCTTGGAATTACCACTGACCTCTACACATGGATAGCGGGGTGACTGGCGTGCCGCACAGTTGAATGGTCCGCCGAGTGAAACATCAGGAAGTTTGCTTTTTACCTAGCCAATATGGCAGGAAACCATCATACACCATTGTCAATAGAACATCTGTGTGGAATTATGTGCACCAGCAGGTTGTTTCCCGCCATATTGGCTAGGTAAAAAAAGCAACTTCCTGATGATTCAATCGGCGACTCAGACCAGCTGTCCATTTGTAGAGGTCCGTGGGGGAATTTACGCGCTACGAAATAGTGACCTTTGCAGGCACAAAGCGTGACTGGAATATTAAAATTGCTAAATATATCTTATTTCCACCATGTATCCAATATTTTCATACACTCCTAACTTATGGACGTCATGTTGACACCATATGGGAATGTTGGTAATTATTTTTAATATCAATGTAAAGAAGAAACTCTAATCTATCCTGTTGTACCAATTTAATGGAATCGGATGTTTTACGGTAGGGAACAAACTGGCCCGATGTAACAAACTTCGGGAGTTTTGTTGGCAAAAATGCCTTAGGTATAATACGAGTGTTATTAGTTTAATTACACTTATTATAAATCAAAGCGATCACATTACCTGTCAAAGAGACATTGGCACATTTAAAAATAGTGCGCCCTCTAGATTTTCAAATTGATATTTGGCATGGTTATAAAGCTTTTATATAGACTAGCCCTCACCTGAAATTATGAAGCCCAAATCACGCGCTTATGGGTAAACAGAACGATTTGGCATGGAAATCTTGGACATTTTGCCTGTTTCATGGTCACAGGCATGCAGTTGGTGTATTAAGATCATTTAAATACCCTTCAGCAGCATTTGATCTTGCCATTAGGTCCCTATTTATTTTTCCCCTATAAAAATGGAAAAAAATAAAAATCATATATACGACGGGCCATTTCTGAACCCCTCAAATGAAAACAAAAGGAGTAACACAAAAATTGCTGATTATATCCCAGGTGCACCCAATAAATGACATAACTCATAACTGATTTAGTTGGGGAGATAATACACCGTTGAAATGACACTTAAAAATGCACGGTGGTCACCTAATATTACTCAATTTTGCTCAAGGTCACATTTTGACGGACTGCCGTATGAGAACGGAAAGGAATATGAATTTTCTGTTTGTGCCCTCCCATTGGTTGCCACAAAGCTATCCCTGAGTTAGAGTTAAGAGCAAAATCCAAGATGGATGGTGAACTCCCATCCTGTTTTTGGCATTTAAAAACCTTAATGAATTATTCATAATTGTAGTGCGTAAAATGCTGAAATCGGTTTTTGACAATTATCTCAAAAACCATGAACTTTTAGATATAAAAATATATTACTGCCCCCCCCTCCCCCCATAATGTGACCATTGCGCATATTTTGAGTGGCCTCACAACCTCCTAGGTCCACGTTTCTATCGATAACAGTATGTAGTACTTCGCTCAAAAAGGGGCGTGACCCCCAAAAAGGGGCGTGGCCATTTCAACTATTTCGTGTCAGTGGGGATTATGTTACCAACCAAATATTGTTCCCGGACCTTCAATCAGTGGATTCCTGAAGAGTTTAGCTCTGCACATATATTGCCTACACAACCACCATGAGCTACTAGAGTAGTAAGTGATTAAAAAGCTTTAATTAGAAAAAGAAGATACGTATGTAAATGTCTTTCCGCTTAATGCAAGACCACCATGTGGCACTTACGTTGGTCTTGAATTAAACATAATTTGCCCCCCTGTCAGGGCAAGATCAACGTAACCCACTTATTTGATTCTTGCATTAACAAGAAAATACTGATTTCATTAGGTTATCTTCTTTTTTGTAAATAAATATTTAATTACGTTTAACAAGGAGAAATTATTTGATTTAATCTTACAATACATTTCCTACTTTATTGCCTGCTATAAATATTTACAACCACCTATAAATCCATAGAAACACCAAAATGTTCTTCCTGTAAAATTAGGGCAAATGCACTTACGTTGGTTCTGCTTTCAGCCGACAATATCCACCGGTGATTCGCAGTCTGTGATGGAGAACAACATGGCAGCTTTGCAGCCCCATCGATGCGAATCCGTCAGGTGACCATTCTATGCGTGGAAGATTGCTGCATGTGGGAGTTCTGTCATAGGTGTGGATGGTGACTTGGTTGGGTCTTGGAATCTAGCCATGCAGCGTTCCGATGTCTGTACGCATGTTGAATGGGAATCTGCAGTTTTACAGCATGTCACAGAAAGGTCGACGAGAGCGCATTCTCCTGGTCTGCCGAGCTGGTGTGATTCTTTGACATTGTTATGCAGCAGGCGCTTTTTTGTCCAACAAAGCCTTAATTCACCAGTTTATGCGTATGTCGTTCTCTCTCCGAAGCAGCAGGTGCAATGCCTGGAAGCACTGGTAGAAACTCAGATGGAGTGGGATCAAGGCAGGACCAGTATTGTTTCTCATGGTCTCGTTGAACTGTGTTCCACTTCTTTTGTGTGAGAGCTATGCACCATTGGCTGGTGCGCAGATTCAGCATCGCTGTATACCAGAAGCCAGGGTACTACTTCCGTTCCTCAGACGACGCAGTCGACTGCTCTGCCCATCACTTTTCTTAACACAAAAAGCTAACGGTTTGCCATCATGTTACATATGAATTCGTACAAGGTGACGATCCGGGATGGTCCTGAGAAACTTGAGAGGCAATCCCTGGTGGCCACACGGTGGTCAATCCTGCGTACGGTCCACCAGATAACGCTGCCTTACGACGCTTTTCAAAGCCCCCTCCATATCATTTGTGAGTTTTTACAATCTGTTGGACAGTGCTCCGGCTACGGCGAAATACTGCTTGTTCGTCATGGTAGATGGGGTTCGACGACTGGCTCAGCCGGGCCAGGATCATCGTCTCAAGAATTTTGAAGGAAACGCACACGTAATGATATGGGCGGTAGATTCTTTGGGTTGTCAACCGCTTGCTTTTGTTTGGGGAGTGCGATGAGAGTAGCCCTCCTCCAGATCTTGGGTATGGACTGGTTGGGTTGGTAAGGCAATCCTGCAGGAGCCATTCAAGGCATCGTGGGCCGTAGTGCATCATGTTATCAGGCCCCCGTCCTTTCCCCTCTTTAGTGGCTGGATAGGCAGAGGTGACTCATCTATTGAGACGGGTTGAAATTGATCGTCCTCGCAGTTCGACGAAGTTTGGGTGATCTCTTTTTAGGGCAGATCGAGTGTGATCCTTATCAATATCCTTGAAACGACCATTTGCCAGGAGTTGCTCAGCAATTTAGTTGCAGACACAGGACATTTCAATGGTTTGGAAACTCTGCCGGTGAGGCGGGTTATGGTCTTTGCACAGGCCTTCCAGCTGGAATGAGTGAAGTCAATCCCCTGGACCGTCTCCACCCAGCGCTCACGACGGTTTTCCTGTCCAGGGCAGTTTGTCAAGACCTGAAGCCTTGGATGAACCTCGGGTTCAGAATTCCAGAATCATTGTAAGAGCATCACGGTTCTCATTCCAGGATGGAATATAACTGCGACGACAGCAGCCACGTTGAATGGTCTTCTTTGCTAACTTAATAAGAGTTTACAGAGTGCTGTGGTAAGAATTGTCGAGGTTGGAGGAGGTTGGTGTCGGATGTTGGGCACTTCTGAATCCACCAGGTTCTTTAACTGGCCCCAGTCTGCCTTGCGAAGTTCCTCGCCTTTTCACTGGCTATGTTGGTAGCAACATACAAGGCTCTCCTGAACGATCAGTGATAGTCTATGTTGAGACTTCCTTTTTTCGCAAAACGGTCGAACAGTACGGTGAACATAAATGGCAACCATATTTACAAATGCAAGGTCGGGATTTTGAGGTTGTGTTACACCTTCCAGGGTAGAAACTGTCTAGTTGCTTGGGCCGTACAAGAGTTTTGTACGCCAGGATTTGAAGCCAGTCCTCTAGGGGGGTCCGTGTCAGGGTTGGTATTCCTGTAGCCCCATGTAATTCTATGACAGTTGAAGTCGCCGGCGTAGAATGCAAGGTACGTTGCACCATAAGTAGGTAGAGAATCTGCTTCATAAGCTGGGAGTTGGGTGGCTTGTAGACATTTGTGACATAGGCACCTGCAATTTGGGTCGCTGCCCATTCCAGGGTGGAAATATGTTTCCATTGAGCTGTGGTTTCTGCCAAAGGTGGCAATCCCCTTGGTAGCGTCTTCTATTTGTTTGGCATCTAGGGTATAGCCTCAAACCCCTTTTCTGTATTATAGAGTTTACCACCTGAGAACTGAAAACACAGAAGCAATGTCGATATTAATGTGGCGCATATTGCCAGGAGTTAGTCCCTGATTATTTCCAAAATTCCAAATCAAGTATTCCAAATATTTATGTATTCAAATTCCAGTTTCTTTCCAATTCAAAAGCCTCAGGCGACAGTAATGTACAACAACTGAGGTTCCCACTCCTCAGCAATTTCTAAGAAGGTACCGCGGAATGAACAGGCCTAACTACCCATCGAAGTTCCTGTGTATAATCCTATATCACACTGCGACCAGTAATAGCCGTTGTGGTTCCCACTCCCAGCAATTTGCCAAAGCAGGTACCGATCCAATATTATAGCCTAACTTCACACTGAAGTCCCATTAGATCCGTATTGGAATCCATCATATTTACACTAGTTTAAGCAAATGTGCAATTTGCTAAAGGAACTGACCTATCCATTAGCCTAACTCTATACAGAATACAAAAGTCGCATATGTTTCAAAGAGCATAAGCAAGATACCAATAAACCCAATAAACCTAAATTGAGGAAATTAAAAGACGTTCTACTGGTCTACCACACAAATGGGAGGGAGGGAGGGAAAATTTTTATAATTGTCCACACGCCCAGAAGGGGCGACTAAACTCACCGGTGGGAAATACGAAGTGACCGGTTTCCCATGAGAGCCGGCAGCTTCCCGAAAATACTACCCCTGATTGGTTGTGAGGTCATAATGGTGAAGCACTTTTGGTTCCCATACATCGGTAACCCGCTACGAAAAGGGATCGAAATCATTTCCTGTGTTAAATCAGTTTTGAGATTTTGCAATAAACTTTATTATCAATCAAAGCAAGCTTAAACACCTTCGTTGAACATATTCAATAGTGTCTGGTTAAAAGGACAATGCCCAGTGTTGATTGCTGCATTGTTGGTATGAGTCAATTTTCCAGTCGCTTGGAAGCGCTTAAAGAAAGCTAAAGTAATCATGGAGAACACCACATTTTGATAGCTTAATATTATCAAGCAATAAAAAGGCATCTTCTCGAAAAATCATCAAATTAAATATTAAGCCTGCCTTAGCCCTCCCTAAAGAAAAGTTTTTGTTATAAGCTGATCTCATAATTGTTCCAAATGATTGATTATCACAAGTAAGAATCTTACCGTTTACACAATACTTCTTTTGTGTTGACCATGTTTTGAACAAGTTATATTAGAAGCTAGGAAAACCTCTAAAAATTTTAGACCCATAGGTGTTGAGCTTAGCAAATTTGCAATTGCGTTGAAAACCATAACACCCATGCCAGTATTAATGTGATAACAGATGAATATTTTCCCAACAGGCATATCCGAATATGAAGTTTCTTGATCCAAGACATTTTAGTGATCAAAACATTTTGATATGAAAACATGTTCATTACCAACCTCTGTCATAATCAGCAACAACTGTTTTTTACGTGTGACCGGGCCTACAGCTCTGTTCCCAAAACAAAACTTGAAACAGAGTATTGAGTCTCTTAAGTATAGCATCAAAAAAGTAACAGAACCAATATGCAGCAAAGTGTTTAACGATCAATTTTAACAACCATGGATAACCCACTCGTTTTTCCACGCACGAATTTAATTTTATTCGGTGTTTCGTTTTTGTCTTTCATTTCTTTTTCGTGGTTAAGTTTCTCATGAATTCAATATTCAATGTATTCATGTGGCAGATCCGAGCTGCTGTACTTGGTATTATCTACTTATATTTTTAGTTTGTTTCTTCTTGTCTCTGTGCCACCTGAACCATTCATACCGTAATCATAGTCGCGCCACAAGCGTTCTGTAGATTATCGAGAGCTGCGCTTAAAGAGACCCTGGCACATTTGAAAAATAGTGCGCCCTCAGGTTTTTCAAAATGCGATATTTTTTGCATGTTGTAAAGCTTTTATAATTACAAAAGCCCCACCTGAAATATTAAGACCAATCAGCTTCCTTATGGTAAACGTCATGATTTTGTAATTTTAGCGTCGCGGCGACGCGAATTCAGCAGACGAAGAAAATCGCGTTTCACACAAGAACACTGCACGCCATGCATTTTTCCTCACGCTATGTACACTGTTTGACCGTTATATCCTTTGTGGTTTTAATATCATGAGACGAGTCAAAAATATTCATGTAATACACACATTTGTTGATTAAAGTTATGAAAACTTAAAAATTGGGCTACAAGATTACGGGGATGTCTTTATCCTCATATCAATGTCTCCGGAATCTGTTTGGGGTATGTTATTTTTATGTTTAAAAATATATCTCTGTCTTCCAATGGCCGAGACTATCATTTGAGAGTCAAATTGAAAAAATTTCATATTTTGTGAAATGTCAGTGCCGCTTAAGTCGAGTGGGGTCATTTCTAACGGCATAGTATATGAAGTCGAGAAATAGTTTCTCGATTGTATGCGCACCCTTTCTGAAACAGTATTTTCAATTTCTTACTCATCCTTAGAAGCAACTTGAAACAGCCATAAACGCTAGTATCAATGTAGGGCATTTTGATCGAGCAGGAATTGAGCGCAGCGTCCACAACGCATCATTAAACAAACGGCACGTTATATGAGAATACTTTACGTCACCATATGGTACAACTCAAGCCGTGTGTTGACAATTTCTTTCGGGATTGTTTAATTACTTGGCGAAAGTATTAAATTACCTACCTCTAACGTTAAGTAGAATTGCCTGTATGTAAAAGGCTAAAGGGCACTGATTTTTTCATGTCCAGGTTATATATCAAGATCTTCCATGCGCACGTGTGTTGATCCGTTGAGTTAGATTTTGTGTTAACCTTTGTGAAAACTGAGGCCAGTATTGAAATGACCATATATGGATATTAATCTGACTCAAGCACTACTAAAACCTATCGATTCGAATGGAGGAATCGCCGAATGTGTAAGCAATTATTTCTGATTAATTAATTCTGTCGGTTCGGTGTGATGTCACAAATTGGAATTCGCCGCTGATAGGTCATGTCCGGCTCGTCCATGTTACTCCCTAGAGTGAAAGATTACCTTTGTAGTGGACTGATAGGTAAAAAAAAAGCACTCTTGGCATTCAAAATTACTAACTGAAATGATTTCTTTTACATAATGTCATCCAGTAGTTATATCGCTCTCTGTTATATCAAGAAAATATCTTTAGATCAATCAAAATCGATAATACGAGAAAACTTCCAGTACTCCATAGATGGTCCATAAGTTTCACGCCAGTCGCAGGGAGGTGTGTGAGCCAAATTCAACAACTGCAACCGACAGAATAGGGATGCGCCGATAGTTCGAGTGAAAAGCTTTAGCGATATTACGATATACGTTGTAAATACTGAAATATTTCTGTCTGTTTCTTTGGTCTGCATAGACGTAAGTTAAAATACCCGGTCATGTTGTAAATTGAGTCAAAAGACTATATTTTACTACTCTACCCCCAACGTCCCTATAGGAAAATCTGACAATCACCCAAAAATGAGGTAAGCGGTATTGTTTTGTGTCAGATCAGGACACTTCCCACTAATCCAAGCAGGGGTCCGCTCCATGCATTTTGTCAGGTGGGTTTTGAAGCGATAAGGACGTTTAGGGATATATACTTCAATTGAAGCCCTTGAGGTCTAGGCAGTAACTTACACAAACAACATGTAATCTGCATAAATTTTGGGCTCCAAAATGTGAGAATTTGGGCAAAAAAGATCCAAATTGTCCAAAAACCAAAAATATTCAAAAACTTATTTTAAACAACTTAAGTGCCTAAGGTGTTTCACTCATGTTGGTGCCTAAGGGGGGGGGGTTCCATGGAACCCCTCCCCCCCCCCAAGTAAACCACTTTCCCGATTTAATTTCAAATGAACTCATACCACCTTTGATGGGGCATAGACAGATGCCAAAGGGCATATAAAATGAGTTCTGGTTTATCGTCTGGAAATTAGGGCAAATCATTGTTTTCGAAGCGTCCAAATCGCTCAAAAAGTACACGATGTTTCCGCGGCCCTGCCTTCCACATTATACACATTGCAATCATTTTGATGTTTATATCTGCTCTAAGAAGGACAAATTTCTATATTTAACACAAACATTCCATTTTGACATTCTGGTATTTTTTGTGGGGGCAGTCGTTTTTGCATAGGTTTGTATGGCAATGGCGCGGAAGTCGCTCGATGATGAAATCGCTTTTTTCTAGAAACATTAAAGGGTTAATTATTTTGGTCCTGATTAGGTAATTAATTTTGTTTCATGCATTTGAACAACATAAGCAGAAAAATATTTCTGGCAACAGGGTTTGCTATTTTTATTTTTTAAAATCACACTCCCATTGGCCTAAGGGGGGGTTCCTAGGGACCCCTAAGCTAATGATCTCATTAAAGGGCAAGAAATTTTAGACGATTTTTTTATGGAAAAGAAGCGCATCGATAGTTTACACAATTAACAAAAAAATAGAGTTCGAAAATATTTTTCACCGAGTGAGGCAATCGCCAAAAAAAACAAAATCTTGGGTACTATGGAACCCACCCTTAGGACACTTAAGTGTTAAAAAATAACAAAGCAGAAATTAAGATGATTTCTTGAACTTATAGCCCATAATGATGATGTCCAATGGTAACCGGGACACCAAAATAAAAATACACTTTTGATCAGTTTTGAAATAGTGGAGGATGTTGGGCTGCTTTCATGCATTAATAATTTATTTGTTTCATAGTATCTCATTAACACAAAACAATTCAAATTATGTATATGCAAGACTAAAGAAATCTCCGGATGTAACATGGGACCACCAAAATGTCACAGCAGGGGACACAGTTACTAGTACATTTGCTCCAAAATAATCACTGTTTACTAAACGGCACTGGTATGTATAATTAGGTAGTAGTATTTACGCATTAATTTCCACTTTTAAAATAGATAAGGTAATACCCTTTCTTCCAAATATGGACCCAATTTGGGAAGTACGAGGTAACAAAGAAACAAAATTTGCTTAATAGGTAATTCAGCATTTTCTAGTTGAATGTTTTCAGATACATTTGTGGCATACTAATGGGACTACTTAAGACTTAAAGTTGATTTTGAAACAAGGCTAAAATATTCCTAAATATTAGGCCTTGGGGAGCGCATACCACAAAATTGTTATGGGCTCAGACGCTGTCGGCCAAGACTCTTTTAATACAGCAACTCATCTAAACGAACCAAACATCAATACCATACCAAGGCCTTGCAAAATTGATTTATTGGTTCGGTCAACGGGTGTTCTCATTACCCACAAAAGACTTAGTCCACGTCCGTTATTCATAATATTAAAAATCAGAGAAAAACCTTACAGCGGAAGTTGATTCTTCAGCCTCCAACGATTTGGAAACTGAAAACATTGTCTTATAATATATATCCAAAAACCAGCATTTTTCGTTGAGATTTAGCTTTTTGTGGGATTTCTTCATTGGCCGCCACCGCGCAGCCTATATGGGCTTTTATCAGTGATACACATTTTAACGGATGGTTCTGCGGGGGCAGTTTATTCTGGTCGGGTAACCACCGAGTTACAAAAAAGCGGAGAACGGGCAGGCATGCCGCGTCTCGAGACGGGCGACGTAGGTATCAATTCAAAACCTATGTCTCTGTCAGTTTCACATAAGGTATCAAATTGGACTGTTCCGACTCAGAGTATAAAATTAGCAAGACATATTTGAATGTTTTGATTTTCGATTTTAGTTGTTGACCATGCTCAAAACAGAAATCAGCCCATAAAATAGCTCAAAATGGACCTGTAAAATCCAGGTTTTAAAATTCACAATGGTCATATTGCCTGGCCCGGGTTTCGGATGTAGAGGTTATCTATTTGAACAGCTCTTGTCTCGGATAGGGTGCCATTTCATCTGTTGTATCCCCGGAACCCGTGTTTACTCGGGGTTGGTAGCCATGCTCATGGACAGTTGACACCCGTGTTTTATGGGTTTATGTAGCATCAAGCCCGGCGCGACTTATGAGTGGTAATCGCAGTAATCGGTGAGTTGGGTCGAAAAAACCGCAATCACTTAAAAATGTCGTCTGCATGGATTTTTGGCGCCAACGTCGAAGTGCAAGAATACAGACCCGAGTTTTTGTAGTTAGAGTAATGATGAGTCAACATGATTAAATAATGGTCAATTTATGATTTCCTTTTTTATAACAGTAATTACCCAGGGCAGTTTGGCTTAGATAAGATACTATACAACAAAACAATTTGTGGACTCCTACGCCGGTATTGTAGCCGCATTAGCAAAAACAAATAACTGGATGTTCAGAGCATAGTGATTATATCCACTGTAAACGGGCCTCGACCTTTTGCCCACCAACAAAATCATTGTGACATGAATCCCTTTCAAAAGTTTGATCGTATGTAAATGAATCACACTTCACAGGGCACCATCCAACAACTGATCAAATGACATGCTATGCATGAGCGATTACCACCACTGTTGCATGAACATTGGCGATTATCCTGTTTTTGCACATGTTGGAAGCCTTGTTAGAATGGTGGTTTCGGATCTTTTTCAGCCCCGTATGTCCACCAAATTGCACCCACTTTATCGAATAAGATTACTTGGTTGTCAGCTTCTACGAAGAGTATCTGTCTAACCGTTTGTCCATGGCGCCCCCTTGAATCTGTCCTGCAGTCACTGGTGATTTTTGCCATAGAGGTTTAGCATTAGACCCTACCAAAATACCACTTCTTTATAAATTAACCATTTTCGAATTTTTCTGAATGTTCTTCATGATAAAATTCACATCTGTTATTTGATGATAATTATTCTACAATTACAGCTTCTACCAAGAAATTCCCTTGAGCACTTTTCCTCGCAACGACGTGAGTTTTTCTCATGTCCTATGCGTTAGCACAGAGTACGCATGGACAGTCATAGTCCTATTAATTCACTGTGTGCACAATGAATAGGGAAAATGGACAGTACGGCAAGATGGGCAGCGGGTTTCTTTGATTAACAATCGGTAAATAATCTTAGAAATAATCTTCACTAAAAATAGAAAAGTTCAACATGAGGGGGGTGATTTTGCAAATTAAAACAGACCTTTCGAACCGCCGTGGTCTTTGCGATCATACACAATATTTACTTGTAATATTTTGAGCATATCTGCATGACCTCTTCGACATATCATTGTGTTTACCGTTGCATGCACCGCATTTATTTTTGGGAATCCATTACTTTGTCCCCAACCTGACACCAAACATTTTAAAGCATTTTTTGAATGCTCAGATGCGAGAACGCATATGTTCAACTAGGAAACTTTTGCTATTTTTCACTCTTTTCACCTTTGTTTTCGTTAAAATATTTATTGAGACTCCATATTAAAACGTTTAAAACTACATCTCTTACGCCCAAATATATTGTGTTCCTAATATTGTCTTTGAGCCCTGTATTTTAATTAATCCTTCAGAAAAACTATCCACTGAAAATGTCCTTTTTAAAGTACAGCATCCTTTATATCCACGGCCCATGTAGGTATTCAACTGTTCAGTTCCAGCTTTGGAATCAAAAGCTTTTATTTCGACTGAGCCTTGCGACAGCATCTGACGGTGTAGGCTTTTGTTCATCATGTGAATAACTCCAGTCACTACGTGTATAATAGCATTCCCATCCAGGATATGGTGTACGTAATCCAACTTTATTTATGTTGATTTAGCCTCTATGATATGAAAGAAAATAGAAGTGGTTATCATTTCTTATTCATCCATGATACGATAATTAGAACAATTGCCCACAATTTTCATATATAAATGAAGGTCTCCGCCCGTTTTCTGAAGTGCCGGTCATTATTTCAATCATATTGCTCATATACTCTCGTGTTAGATTATCTATTGTTTTCAACGTGCATTATTTTTCACGAATGCACTGGGCCCTGTCAGATCTGCACGGGTCATCAATATGCCTCGTTCCATCAGATAATGCACGCGCGTGTACCACAAGGTCACAAATCCTGTTAGCTACTAGAAATACCGTCAATCATTTGATATCGACTTAATGCTCAATATCAAGAACCTACCGCAATCGGATAATACCCTTACGAACTTAGTAATCACAATCTATGGTTTTCGGGCTAACTTAAATTTGATTGTGTTTGTAAAAATATTGGTTTCTCGTTTAAAGTATAGTTTGAATTCACATGCGCAGACCTTCCAAAAATGTGGATTTGTACTGTTTCTTTCCCTAAACTGCGATATCTTAATTAACGAGAACAAGCTTTTTGTACTCTCAAGACGATACGTTTGACATTAAATATGATCTTAATATAAAATTCCTTATGTTTATAATTTGTCCATTTAGAACAGCCTTTCAGAAATTGTTAAGCTGACTATCCTGACGTCCCTTCCTCTGTGCCGTACGTCAGCGCCGATTTTTGATGGGCGCACCATAAACCACACGCCGCACGCGCTGTCTTAAACGACGGGTTTTTCCACTCGCGCACAAAGATGGCATAAATTGGCGCGTGCGTACAGCTGCGTCAATGTTATTAATCACTGCAACGGAGGTAGACGAATGTTGTTATATAATAGTAGGCCCTATGAGAATTAAGGTGTACCTTTAAGAAAACCAACATTCACAATAAAATCGTTTTCATGCAGAACCCATCATGTTTTGTACATACATGTCTGCGTTGTCTTTAACATCCAACACAGTGGGCATTGGAATTGGTAGAAGAAAATTTATATGCATTTATATGCAGATCGTCACTGATGGGTTTGTTTTGGGAAAACGTAAGGCCAGTGCGAAAAGTCTATCTTTCCTTTGCAATTTTATTGACGCCTTTCATCACTAATGGGTTTGAGTTTGAAACTGCCCATGGAGGTGCGATGAAAGATTAGCCAAGCGTCTTAGAGAGTCTGATTTTTCTCGCCCTTCCAGATCATTTTCCAAAACAACTAATCACATGAAGTGCGACAAGGTCTTTTTGGCACTATTTATAGAGAATAACGTTGGACATGTTGGAGTATAGAAGGTCTTTAAGTTAGTTAAAAAACTACCTCAAAAATTTAGATAAATTACGTTAATTATTAATGTTAATGTAATGATGGATACTATTGTTTTCTCAAAATACTGGACGATAGGACCACGCCTCGTTACATTCGAAAGGATAATTCGCAGTGCTCCGTGCTGACTGCACTGACCCATTACGGTAGAGTCTGCGATATCCTGTCGAAAATGCACTAGGCTGGTCCGTATCTTATCATAAAAAACCTGTTAAAGTCGATGGTGAAGTTCCTTTTTGGCTATTTAATTTACTCTTCACGCAATATTAGTTTCACGATTTATACCGTTATCAATGAGCCCGGACAATGGCTCCCGGCGGACTATAATTACTTCACACCGTTCTAAACAAATGTCTGTCCCCTTTTAAAGTGTGATATTATGTTGAAAACAGCTCAACGAAAGAGTTTTGTGATCGAAAAGAAAGCGAATGATTTACTGTTTAAATAGCCGCTTTAGTATAAATTTGCACGCAACCGATCTATTATATTGACAAACAATGATCAGTGGTGTGTTCCTGTTTAATATTTGTATTACGCGCGTTCTGGATGTCGACTTTTCCCCATTAGGCATCGGGGAAAATACATCGCCGATGCAATTTGCACGCAGTATTGCGAATGTGACAATTGCGTGGGAGTATCCGGTATCACGAACGTCGGCCGCGGCAAATACAGCATGTCTCAAAAAAATGGAACAATCAAAAACCGATTTTTTTTCAAGATTATATTAACATAAGTAAGTCATTTTGTAATCACATTAAGAGGAAAGACCGCTTCCAAGCATTTTGTTATCTCTTTGCTTGTTTCAATCGAGAGATAACTCCAGTTTACTGCGGAACAACAAAAAATCGAGTTTGTGCCACTTTCTGGTTGAGTGAAAAAACGGTGAAAGAAATTACGTTACACAATAGTTATTGATTAAAGATATGGAAATCTTAAAAAGGATTGACTTTGTAAAGAAACTCTAAAAGATACGAAAACAGACTAATGCTGGAGTTATGATCAGTATTTATAGCATTTAAGATTAAAGTGAAAAACATATCGACATACTATTTTGTTAGAAGAGACCATGAGCGTACAGCAACCTGGAGGAGAGAGTTTTCATGGTCTTGAATTATCACGAAACGCAAATTACTATCCAACAACCTTGATACTTTGCTTCCAAATTCAAATTTTATTGACTCCAACGTGTAAATGCACAAAGATAGTGCACTATTTTTAAACCATTTCTTGATTTGGATTTGTTTA
>JAMKCH010085680.1:0-56902 GCA_023653785.1 Ophioderma brevispina
ATAATTGACATGTTTTCAACATCTTTCTAAAACTTAATGGCTGGTATTCTGAAAGGGAGACTAACTTTAGACCTGGGTTTAAACCAGGGTTAGTCCTACATACAAGAGCATGAAGAGGGGACCTTTTTTCCTGTCAAAATACTGTGAAAGTTGAATGTAACGGGTGAGAATTTTCTCACCCGTTACAGCACACTTTTAGAGTATGTTCTAAGAAAAAAGTCCCCTCTTGTAGGACTAACCCTGGTTTAAACCCAGGTCTAAAGTTAGTATCCCTTTCAGAATACCAACCATTAACTTTGGATGGCATAATGTACATGCAGGTTCAATGTGGAGTAACCCTCGTCCGACCGGGGGAGGTGTTTCCCTGTCGCACAAAAACGCAAACGAACATGATTTAAGGCTTTTATGTAATCGTAAGTTCATTCTTTGCGGTCATTTTAGCGAAAGAAAATTGCAGGTACCACCTTCAGTGAGGTCAGGGTGTCCCAGTGTCATAACTACAGTGTCCATGTGACTGAGTGTCCTACCACCCACATGTCTATTGTATTCTCCATTGAGTGCCGTATGCATCGTGTGTCTCAGCATAGCACTGTACCCAAATGGCCTCGTCTACAAGGTCACGGTTTATTCCGTACATGTTGCTATGGTGGCTAGGACACTCTCTCATGGGGACACTCAGTTTCTTTACACCGGCAAAGTCGGAAGGGGGAGGGGGGTAGTTGCCACCTTCCTATTCTTTACCTTATGTGTAAAATGGCAAAATGGTACTTTTGTTACGTGTAATGCTACTGCAAGCAAATACTGACAATAGTTGTATTTTTTAATTTTAGAGTAATAACATGTGTATGCTTACTTTGGCACCCATCATTGCCAAATAAATACCAATTTTGCTTGCATGAATGGCCAAAATGGTCGAAAAGCCCTTGCTTTTGAGATTTGCTTACAAATAACGTTACAAATAAACTCTCAGTTATGACGTCACTATCACGTCATATTATTAAAACTTGATAATGTGTGTACTTTATTTGAAGAAAGGATGTAGCTACACACTGATACCAAACAAAATGATGTTTGTCCATTAATTCGGAAAAAATCAGGTGTGGTACCCACCCCCTGGTCGTGAATGTAGAAAAAGCCTGGTTACGTGTAGGGTGGTTATGTGGATTAATTGTAGAGCTTATGTGTAGGTGTCCAGACGTGTAGGTTGGCCATGTAAAAATTGGACTTTAAGTTGTAGAAGTGCCTGGACCTAGCCTTATACAAATGGTCATTTTTACTTTACTTCTCAGCAGCACGTGAACTTTGTTATTTTGTCTCCAAATTCCTTACCTTTTTATATAAAAGCAGCAAAGAGTGGACCTTTTGAACCCCATTTGCGGAAGGGGAGGCACCCCCCCCCCCCCCCCCCCCCCCGCGCGTTCGGGCCTGAATCGTAATGGTCCATAGTATTAACATTCCAAAAGGTGTATAGTCGATCCAACCTCATATGCCCGTCCCTCTATAGTTTTGGGCTGCGATAATTGTATAGAATAGGGTGAATCACTTCAGGTGTAATCCGTAGTATAATGATAAGCCGATCACAATAGGGGTTTGACTCCGCGTCCAGTAAAAATTAGGACAGTGCACAAATAAAATATTTTGTCGTACAGTTGCAAATTATAATAAAAACCATGATATGCATAGGCCTATAGTATATCGATCGTATTTACTTAGTTAAAATTCCACTAAAATACATTCAGTCATCATCATCACATTCGATTCACTGTCACTGTCCCCGTCAGCTTGATTAGGTTTGATTTATGTCAATATCAATAACACTTCTAACATTCCCTTGCTCCAGTATGAGTCTTCTATCCCCCAATAACCATGTTTTATTCCAATTCTATTCAGTGCGTGACTTTTTGTAGAGCTTCCTCGAACATGTTTTGAAAGATGTTAGTTTAAAAAGAAAGTCCTCGTTATGTTTGGGCAACATAAGCTTTGATCTTGTGACCAAATGAGTTCTAATTTTTTGGGGTGCCATGCTAAACTTGTAGAAATGAACCGGTGTTCACATGGCTTTTAAAACTTTACTATGTATTGCAATAAAAACATTCTTTGCGTTCTTCCTCTTTCTTTGAATTGATGAATTAAATAGGAGTCCTGTGGGCTCCAAATGTCAATTTAACTTTTATTGTACGTCTACTACGTGTACAGCATTACTAAAAAATCGCTTACAGATTCTTGTACATATTCTGTACATGTCTACCTAAATTTATTTGGGATACATTTGGACATTCAAATGCACCATGCATAACGCAAGAAACATTTGATGGCCTGACCCCTCTTTAAATCCCCACACTGCCTGGCAGTGATCATTATGCTACTACTCTCGATTTCATCCTCTTAGACGATTTTCAAAATCAATATTGGTTGTAAATGCTTTATTATTGCCCCTCCATACATCAGAGCTTAACCTCCCCGCAATGTTTTATGTGGCATATTAGGTTGGATCGACTATAACATTCAGGACGACTTATTTAAGATACCAGGCCCTAAAAAATGTTACAAACATTGCTGTCAACTCTCCTTTCTGTTCTCTTACTTATTGGGGGTGGGGAGGGGGCGGTTTGACCAGGAGTTAGTAAATACTGATATTACAAGCTCCTTTTTGGAAGTTCATTCACTCACTAATACCGTTTTATGGAGCAACAGAATTTAAATCATTCATTTCCATATAATTACCATGTTACACAAGATTTCTCTCCGGAGCAAGGTTTGGGCTTATATTTCCCCACCAAACAACCCTAGGGAACAATCCAAAAGATGGTGAAGTCCTATTAACGTAACAGAGGCTGACCCCTCCCCCCGTGCCTCTGCAAAATTGTCTTCTCTATGAATACGAAAAAAATTACATTTTTTTTGTAAAGTGTTTACAGTCTAGATATAACGAATCATCATACATTCCTATAATGATCGCTTTTATAGACCGAGTTAAGAGCATAAATGTCGTAATCTATCTAAAGTTGGGTCTCGTATAGTTCATGCGTTTCTTGGCGTTTTTAGCTGTTCAGTGAAATACCGTAATTTTATTAACACATTTCCTTGTATATTAATATTATTACATCTGCGAAATATTTGACGTTTGAAAAACTTAACCTTCATGCAACATCAAAAAAGGACCTAATTTCAGCATATTGACCTGAAAAATATTAGCCTTTAGTGCAACCTAAAATCATAGGCTTGGTGACTCCTTGCGAGTTTTTTTTTTTAATTAATGTCATCTTTAACCCAAGGCCACAAATAACCCTCATCAACATAACAAACATCACCAAAAGAAATTTGGTAATAAGCAGCACCGTGTTTTTTTTATTTCCTGCAAAGGTACTTCTGGATCGTTCTTCTGTTCTGCATACAGATTCTCTTTAAACTCCCTATTTGTCATTTTCTTTTCTTCTCCCTCCTGACCCGAACCTATGTTTTCCAGCCTTATAGGTTAAACACAGCAAATCATACAAGGTCATTTCATGTATGGTTCAATTTTTAAGTTCCTCCGTTTGGAATAACATTTTGAATATTTGCACATTTGTATTCCAAATCACCCTTTTTCCTAATAAGTCTGAAAACTTTAGCTGTAGATAGTAAAACTATACCTTTTCTGATCCTTATGGTCGAGACAAATAACTTTTTCAACATGATTGGAGCATTTCAAAAGTTGACCCTGTACATTCTTTGGATCTGCCCCTCACCTTACCTTAACGCACCACTTGCAGCACTTATAGTCGAGGAGCTGGGACCCAGGTCAAACATCATCGTTTACTCCTCACTACAGAAAAGGTTTGACACCTTTGGGAGTTAGTATGGACCCTCTACATCAATGCTAGGTAGGTAGTACTCTCAAATTGTGGTATCACTTTTTCAATAGGGGTCAATTTAAGTTACGCAGGGGTCAATTTTTTTAAAATGCTCCAATCATGTTAAAATGTATGCCATATTGTCCGTTTAGTCATAAGGATTCCAAAAATGTATAGTTTGTACAATCTATGACCATTTACTCCATGGGATCAAAGAGAGAAATATGCTTGCATAAGGACATTGGTTACGCATATCGGCGAAGTAACTGATTTCTGCTCAGTTAATATTGTCTAATTATACCTTTCAATACTCTGGGATATGTCAAGTGCAAAAGTTGCACATTTGATTGAAAATGAATAAAATGTAATCACAATTTCTTTTCTTAAATATCAGTGACCAGTAGATGTACATCGTGCAGCATTGACTCGAGCAAATAATAGCACTGTTGATATCCAGTAAATCCGCTCGGTATGCAGAGGATAAAGCACTACAAATTACTGTTCAACTGTATGGGTAATAACAATGGCTCTGTACTAAACTTAACTTACAGTAACTTGTCGCGTAACCCCATTTTTTTTTCAATTTACCGTGTTGTTAGCATAGGTCGCTAGACCCCCTTCTTTTATATTTTTCTAAGTATCTGGTGGTAAATTGAATAGAAATGAGGTCCCGCAATAAGTTATGGATCTTGGTTCTGCATAAAAATGTTAGGTCACAGCTTACCAAGCAACATATCCACCGTGAGTTTTGTTCACATTAGTTTCTTTTTTCAATAAATGATGAAATATACAGTCAAAATTATTGAACTCACAGTAGAACCAGAAGTTTATTTTTATCGCGAACGAGGCCAGCTCAATCCAAACTGGGTAGACGTTTCATATTGAAGTCCCAAGTATACAAAGGAGTTGCTATTGATTCCGTCCTGCGCTACTGCACAACGTCATACAGTGCATGACGGAATCAAAGGCAATACCTCATTTGCGTACTTGAGACTTCTATGTGAAACGTCTACCCAAAACTGGGCAGTGATAACCAGTCTATAACGCCTGACATCTATTCAACTGCGTGGACAGTAACAAAGACTCTGCAGTTCCAACTAAACAAAGGGGAATCTGAAGCGCTTTGTCCGCTGAATACCAGGTGGATTTTTTACTTGTCAATAATGCCATTATTTGCTTGAGTCAATGTAGCATAAGGCGTGTTCACACGGTCGGACGTAAAGGGGAGCGTAACTTTGGTTGGAGTAGCGGGTGGCGTAAGTCCAACCTGATGTGGACCTTTTCCCCCATTTTATTTCTACTATTTCCATTCCGCCTGTGATTTGTAAAGAAATTAAGTTTTTGATTTTTGAACTGTCGAACCATTCATGGTCTTTCATTTTCTGATTAATAACGTCACCTCGTATCCTTCCTTTTAGTGAGAAAGAACTGCAAAAAATGTACTAAATTTTATGATTTTAGAAAGACGTTTAGAGGGCGCGCTCTGCCACACTGCTAATAGCTGCATGACAACTAAGCCACGATCTACTGAGTCACTGGTCAGAGCTTAGATCTGGTTTTGAATGACATCGTATTGTTGAGGTCTTACAAAAAATCAATATGAGGATGGGGGATATGGATTTCAAAACCAGCTTATGCCAAAACAGCGTGAGCACAAGCCTTTGTTATTGATGAGTCGTATTCTTGTAGTTATTGATTAATCAGGCATTTAAGGTATTTTACGCCACTCTTACTCCTGGCTAGACCCAGGAGTAGCGGGAGCTGTTGAGACGACAGGCACCAGACGTAAGTTTGACCTACTTTTGCAGCAATTCTTGAAGTGTGGATGAACTCACGTGGGTAATCCAAGACAAGCAAATGCTATGCTTAGGTACGCACCAATAGACATCAAGAGGTAGTGTGGAATGTTTAAAAAAATGCACCACAAGTGACTCGAAAAAATACCCCATTGAGGAGTATTAAAACATTCCCTTGCCCACCTCTAAAACGAAGGTATACTTGAGGAAATAAACAGAACTTCCTGGCCGAAGACGGCGAATGGCTAGTCCAACATTCCATGCTCTTCGTAAATCTAATGGCGAATCCCTTATTGTATCGATTTCTACATAAATTATTTTACAGATAAGTTTCTCACGCAGTGGGATAAGTTGGTCCACATAACAGGTATAAGTTGAGCTACTGTGTTAATTACTATACAACCAGACACTTTTATATTTTCCTTCTTTACCATTTCTAGTTTTATGAGATTTCCGACTAAACATGATTTTATATGCTGAATACCACATAGCCGTTCAACTTAGCCCACGTTGGACATTTTTAACAGTATTGAGAGATTTTGATAAAGTATTCCAGTAACAAGTCGTGCTTTATTGCAATAGAGTCATTCGTAATCTGGAGCAGGAGCAGAATGTCATAGGGGCCTTATTTAAGGAGTCCGTTCATCCCTATGCAGAAAAGGTTTAATACCATTGGTAATTAGTATAGACCCTCTAGGTCACTGCTGGATAGTTAGTACTCTCAAGTAACCAAGAGCTTTTTCACCCGTGCCCGAGAGGGGGTGCATGGGATCCCCTCCCAAGGAAATCACTTTCCCGAGGATTTTTTGCACGAAATTTATACCACGTGTGAAGGGTCATAATACAACCCCAAATCGGTAATAAAAAATAAAATTGTTATTTGGGCTGCAAATTAGGGCCAAAACATTGTTGTCAAAACACGCGAAAAATGGGCAAAAAGACGGAAAATTCAAATGAGCCTTGCGTTTACATCTTTTTGAAAACTTATTTTATTTTGATATTTTTTGCGGGTGTTGCAAAATGCACGTCATTTGTACAGTAACGGTTTCACAACGTCCACAATTAAATTGTTTGTTTTCAGCACATAATGTTTAATTATTTTTAATGTTACTAATGATTGTTTAATTACATGTAAGTGTGAACATATATCAGCAAAAAAGCTTTGGTTCTTCTGTTAAGGGATGAGCAGCGATAATGCAAGAGAATGACGAAATGTGGAAATGCGTTTTTTTTTATCTTATAAATCAAAGAGAAGAATGTACAACTCTATATAACTACTTTAATGTAGGAGCAAAAACACCAATAGTGAAAAAATAAGAATTTGAGGAAATTTACTGTGTTACTGTTTTGGATAGTGCCTGTGTGAAACTTTGCAATGGATCTGTGCTGTATCAACCTAGTACCTTAAGACTAGAATCATGTACCACCCCAATGATTCTGCAACTTTTAATTACTTATTACTTAGAGTAGGTGACATCAATCCTAACCCAGCACCAATTAATGGTATGGATACATGTCCCCTCCAAAAAGCAGTTATCAGATACCCTAAGGAGACTTTACATAAACTTCGCTATATTAAGCCCTCCCAACTTTCACCAGAAGCGTGGTATCATGTAGTTAATCTTGGTGTTTTAACAGACTTGTATAGGCACTCGTGCTGGAGTTCGTAGGAGACGCCGTTATATGAGCAATCTTATTTTGTAATTATGCAAGTAATTCTGTCAATGTTATTAGCCCCCTTATACACCCCACCAGTGTAGCTGCCATTCCAACCGTTATCACAACACGCACAGATAGCAACTCAACTCAATAAACTGAATGCTTCAAAGGCTGGTCATCCTGAGGATTTACCAATCAAATTGATCAAAGAATTCTCATTTGAGCTTTGTCATTCTCTTTGTGAGATATTCAATGCCTGCCTTCAGGAGGGTACATTCCCATCTGTGTGGAAGACAGCAGCTATTATCCCAGTGCCGAAAGTTAAGAAACCCACTGATGCAAACGAACTACGGCCTATTGCGCTAACAAAAATATTAGGTCGTGTCTTCGAAGCTTTTTTAGCTAATTGGCTTAGAGACGATTTTTCTTCAAAGTTGGACTGTAAAAAATATGGTAGTGTCAAGCAAACCAGTACGACTCATTACCTTGTTGACATGCTCAACTCTGTTGTTTCAGGTATTGATAATCCTGGAAAATATGCAACTCTGTGTACTGTGGACTTTACCAAAGCTTTTGACCGTATAAATCATAATGTTACCGTTACTAAAATCATCAACTCAGGGGTGAGACCATCAATAATTCCAACTATCTGTAGTTTTTTGGCCAACCGTACTTAGTGCGTCAGATTTAGGGGACGTCTTTCAAATTTAAAGACCATCACCTGCAGTGTCCCCCAAGGTACCAAACTGGGTCTGGTATTTTCAGTGTCGTGGTCAATGATGCTGATGTAACTACAGATTCCCGTTGGAAATTTGTTGATGATCTCACTCTTGGCGAGATTGTCAATGTTAAGAAAGATTCTCCAGCACAACTTCAATACCATATCAATACCCTTGATGAATGGTGTAAAGAAAATGATATGCTTCCAAAGCCTTCCAAATGCCATGTCCTACATGTTAACTTTATGAAAACACCAATCCAGTATCCCCAGCTTAGTCTTGGTGGTGAGATTCTTGAAACAGTTAATAACATGAAGTTGCTTGGTCTGGTCATTCAAAATAATTTAGGTTGAGATATACAGGTGAAAAACATGATATCTAAGGCTGTTTCTGCTATAAGAGGGTTTGGAGCTCCTGTTGAGGACATGCTGACCATATATCAGATCTATATCCGCCCTTTGCTCGAATATGCATGCGCTGTTTGGCATTCAAGTCTCGCAAAACAACAGTCTTTCCAAATGGAAAGGATTCAAAAACGCTCTTGCAGGATCATCCTTGGAAAAGAATATCAACATTATGAAGATGCTCTCACGCTCTTGGATCTCACTAGCCTTTTCCGGCGAAGGGAAGATTTGGTTCTGAAATTTGGTCAGCAGGTCCTCCATTCTGACAGACATCGTCACATGCTGCCTAAAGAAAAGGAAAATCATTTCAACCTCAGGAAAAACACAAGATTTGAGCTTCCAAAAATGCGTACCAATCGTTACAAGAACTCCACTATCCCATTTGTCATTCAAAAACTAAATACCTGTGGTTAACTCAACCTTTTAAAATTATATTGTGCTTTACTATATTTTATTATGTTTGCTTTTTCCTTTGAATTTTACTTGTTTCAAATGTTGTATATTCTAAATGTGTTTCCTTTTGTATTTTAATTTTTAAATATCATATATTTTGAAGTTTTAAAAAATATATCTATATCTTATGTATATTTGTATTTTAACATTGTAAACGCTTTTCAGCATATGCTGCCTGTTAGCTGTTTTTATACCTAAAATAAATAAATAAGTAGGGGTAAAACCAGAGTTCTGGCTCATTTTCTGTTGACCCCTGTACTTTTTGCCAAACCACATACCCCCCACATACAACGCACAGAAGTTGCTGTGCAATATCTTCCTAGATACCTCATGCACAGCAACTTCTGTTAAATCCTCCCCGACCCCAAATTTTGCAAAAAAAAATTGATTTATAAATTTGCATATATTAAAAAAAAAGATGGCGCAAAAATTCGAAATCTCAACCGAGGACTTCGACCAACTCCTTGAGGTCCAGCAACCAGAAGGCCAAGAAACTATCCGATTTAGAGACTTGGACAAAGGTGCAGTCTACATGATCCAAGACACCAAAAAGGTTAAAACCAGTAATGGAGAATCAACCATCATGATTCTCTCCGGCGGTCAAGAAGTATGAACTACATCGGTTCTAGCCAGGAGACTAGAGGACCAAGAACTACCTCTTCTAGTCAGACCCAAAGGCATGCGCAAAGCAAGAATGGAAACAACTACTATGACTTCGATCTAGTGAAACCCCCAAAGAAAAAAACACACAAGAAAAAGTAAATCCCGACTGGATAAAACTCCAGCCGGAGTAATTTTTTGCGGAGCTGAACCTTCAGCTTCGACTTTCTTTTTCTTGATTGCCTCGCTGGGTTTCATTCCAATCAGTCGAGTTTTTTCGTCATCTAGAGCTGCGATTACTTCCAACAGTCTCAAAACCCATTCTGTCGATCTCACTTCCTTTTCACCTCTAGCTTCCAACAAAATTTCTTGCGCAGTCTGATAACCAAACAGCCTTTCCGCTAGTGTTCTGTTGAATCTTTCAACAATAGCCTGTGCTCGATGTCGCTTTTGCATCAATTTTGAAACCTCTCCCATGAATTCTCGACCAGGATCAACTTGAAGCAAATTTGGCCATGTCAGTCCTTTTCTAGAGTAAATTTTTTCGAATGCTTTTGCAACATCCTCCGAACTCTTGGTGCTCAAAGGCTCAGCTTCTTTGTACCTGCTAGCCACATCCACCACAGTTAGAGCATATTTATAGAGCTTGCGTCCTTTTCCAGGTCGATCATGCGGAAGAAATAACAAATCCGCCTGATGAACTTCATTGGAAACACTCACATTGAATTTTGCCCGCGGAATGTACTTCGGAGCTGGCAGATAAATCTGCCACAATGCCTGCTTTTTCAAAAATTGTCTAGCTACATCCTTACTCACCTTGGCTTCCTTAGCTAGCTTTTCAATAAGTAATAAATCTTGGCGAGTTTATTGTCCATTTATTTTTTAAAATCAAAGCAAGGATGATCGTGACATTTTGGATTTATGCTGCGTATCTTTTCGACACACCAGAAAGAAGAATTCGTACAGAGGCCAAACGCATGGCTCAGGCTCTAGAACGATATAACAAAGCAAAGCAAAGCGAAAGCGAAGTCTAAAAAAAATCTCAACTGGATATCCAGTCGTTTTTTTTTTCATTTGTATATCACAAATTTAAACTCTAATTTTTTTTTGAGGGGTTTCACTTATTGCCCTGTAGAAAGGCTGGCTCTCGAGAGAATGTCCTCCAAAGCTTCTTTTTTACCTTTTTTCAGATTTTCTAGAATCTCTCTTCCCTCTCGGCTGTCAATTCAATCAGATCAGCCCTGGTCCTGTGCTTGATTCCAGCTTTGTGACTTCTGTAATTCTCAGCCTCCCTTAGAATGTGATGAAATTCTTCATTACTCACAGTCCCATCCTGCAGCGCATTGGACACTAGATCTTTCACGGTATTCAGACTAGACTCAGCGGTTCTTTTGATGCTCTCGTGTTTTTCAACTTTTTCATCGTCGCCTTTCCGAGAGCCACTCTGGCTGCGCTTATTATTCCACCAACAATTGCCACACCTCCAAGAGGAATTGATACTATAGCTCCTACTCCACTTGCCAAGGTTCCAACGGCGCAGTTCCTGAAAACCGACTGGCAACTAGTCGAGACTTGACGAGATTGTAGAACACATTCCAATCGGTCTTGTTATTTTCGTCTTAGCTTATCTCGATGATCTACTTCACCTTCCAGAAATTCACTGATTTCGGAGATTTGTTTGAGTCGAGAAAATGCCGCTACGCTCGTTTCATCATCACCATCCTTTTTTTTTTTTCTTATCCACATAGTACAATTGTACAATGTGCATATGTTCAGTACTAATATTGGTTCCACAGGCTGGTATAACAGTGGTTACTCTGTCATACAGAATTAAATGACATCAGACATTACCATCAATAGAAAATGTTTACATAGCTACAGAATATCAAAAATTTGCGGCATGCACCTAAAACCTCATGGTTGCTGTAAATGAATATCCAAAATTACTATAGTAGATTCAACCCAATGTGTCACCAGAGGAAAATTTTGGACAGCGTCCATTACTTGGGAGAGTGCAGAAAAATATAAAACTATGTGGCCCGATTCACCTGTTCATGCCGACTAAGAATAAATCTGGCCTTTTCATGCTGACATCCCGTTTACAAGAGTGCAAAAGATGAAATGGTGTTCCTTGATTCCCAAATGTGACACATCCCACATCAAAACACAGACCAGTTGGTCTGCTAATTTGCATTTCAATATATTATTTAAATCATGCAAAAAAAAAAATTAAACCATATTTGTTCTCATAATTGCAATGCTACTCCCAATTTACACACGGAAGGTATAAAATTTTAAAGCTGATAATAATGGGCTCTGGATGCAAACAAAATCTCAACATGCACCTGAGCGACAACTGGCAGCTCTGATGTGTTGGGTCACAAATACGGGCTCTCACAACCCAATAACATTCACCTCGCCTATTACATTGAAACCCACTGAAACAATTTGTCAGATTTTTCTGAATTAATGTAGCTGTGATGCCTTCGTTTTAACTTGAAAGGCCTCATTAGCAAGAAGGTGATTTTTCTCTTGTATCCCCCAAAAAAATTCTACATATTTCGATAGATTAAAGGTGGTGGAATTTTTAATTTCAACCCACTACATATGCCCCTCATTCAACGCCTATGCCTACTGAAAAGTCTATAGTTTGACACCATTGGTTGAATCTACTCTAAATTTGGTGTACTTAAGCTTCAAAGATAGGATTCATTCAAAAAGGGAAAATTTTACAAAGGCACGAGAGCTAGTTGGACATCCATACGGTGTACACACATGCAGCTGTAAATACATCAAGTCTCCGATAGATGTCACAACACCCCCTCTCGCTGGCACCTTTAAATTAAAAAAAAATATCCCACGACTCCAACGGTCAAAGGTCATACACCCTATGATTGGATTTTAAAGCCATAATACAAATAACCCAATAAAAACTGCAGTTCAAAATTGGCCAACCATAACTTAAAAAAAATTACTACCGAACGCCCAGTGTTTCTGATAAAAGACCTCTAATAACATTGTCAAATTCCGAGCAGACGATGGCGGCCAAGAAATCCCATTTAGACCCAGCATAAACAGCGCACTGACGCTTGGCAACATGAGGGCCCAGATACCAGTCAGAAGGATGCCTTGAACCAATTGCACAGTGCAAATGGCAAAAAGTGTCCCAATTTTTAACTGTACAGAATATGAACAAACATCAGGATAAAAATCCCAAGATTTCAAAAACAAGTCGCCACCTATCTTGCTAAAAGCCATAAAAAAGGTACTTTTCCACAAAGTCATACAAGATAAATTGTTTATGAACATATGAACCCCATCGAGATGAGGTTCCCAAATACGATTCTTGTGGAATGGATCGCTCAATACATATGCAGGCTCAATACATCCTTTGGGTAGCACCCGTCTAAACCCACAAAAAAATTTTTGGGGGGGATCGCAAATTGTTCAAAACAAAACGACTAATTTAGTACAAAATGATATGGCATTGCCCTCGATACAATGATAATTGTCCAACCATCGTCAATCCAAAAACTGTTTACAGACATCGCACTTAACACAAGTGTACCAGGTCAATCTGATGACCGAGGTGTTAAGGGAAAACCCCTTATTGGATATTTAGAATATGAATAAAATCCCAGCGAGCATGCCACTTATTTATCTTCTTATCATATCACCATCCTCTTTTCGATATGAGAAATATCTTTAAAGGTCACTTTAAAAATTTACAAAACTTTATAATGCGTGTTTTAACCTGACATCATAAATGTATTTTTTGCCGTGTAGAATGACAAAATTAAACTTGGAATCTATAGGGTCTAATATTCTTAAGATTACACTCTTCATATTCACCGCTGGGACCTGGGGGAAGATCAGGATAAATTTTCGGTGCGCTAGGTTGCGCATCTTTTATTTATTAGATAAGAACTTCATCGTCGGTAACTCTTTCAACGTGATAATCTACGAAGTTTGGATGATTTCCGATTTGCTGGATTGTCTGTACTAGAAGCTATAAAGCCTAGGGTTTCGAGTCCAGCATGATTATGTTAAGGTTCGAGTATTCGATTTTCATGCATTGCTTTAATTTGATGCCGTTCACCCAGAAGCTATTGTATGGGTGTTATACTCGATCGCAATGTGATTAAGTTCGGTGGTATCAAAGGTTATAGTTTCGGTTTTTCAACGTGCGTATTGCCTCTCATGATGAAAGTTGTGTATGGTAGGGAAACCCATCTTGCATCTATCTGAATGAGGATTGGTATCCTTGGGGGGGCGGCAATAAATTGCATAGTAATCATGTATTCCGTTATTGTAGGTGAATCTCCCGGCTTTGCTGAAAATAACAGAATCCAGGGTTGGGGTATCCAGGATTAAATGCTGTTGAAGCGTCGTGTTTTGTCTCATAGTTCTATCATCTAGAAGCTCAACATCCTCAGTGATTGTTATTTCCCGTGGGTTTATGTTGTATACATTTTCCGATGGGAGCTCGAAGCTTATTTTGAATCTGCACTTCGAGTCATTTGCCAGATTAATGTTCTTTCTACCTCTAACGGAACGTAGGCTTTGGTTTCATCTTCGTGAGGAAAGACAATATCTAGCCCGAGATCATTAGGTTTTTACGTCGTGCTCAGTTGCACGAGCGCGTCCACGTAACCTTTGTTACAAAGATCTCCATATCTCTATTTTTTGGAGGATTTTTTTTACTTTATTAATAGTAACACGTCGACAGGAATGTTGTGATTATCAGTTATGAGCGCAACGTTGGTCCATTGAATTTTGAAAGCCAAATCGGATTTCCGAAATGTCGGGGTTAAGTATCATCAACTCGGATTTTCATTATCGAACGTGTAACATCCCCAATAACATCACGCATAATCGGAATGTGTTTCAACAGCTGGTACCCTTGATTTTATCACGAGCATTAGCGAGATTGTCAGTGGTGCTTATTTGCTCATGGTGTGGTAAACAAAATTATTGTTGGGGCTAAATTCCACCAATCCTATCGCCTGTGTAGGTTCGAGAGTCCAGCCAATCTTCATCATCCAAACCTAGCAGATATCTGACAGGCTTCTGGCAACCGAACTTGAAGATTTTCCGGAATGCCCATGTCGAATATCAAAACCAGTGTCACGATTGACTTCGAGGGTAGCCGTGATTGCGCTAGTGAGTTTGAGTAACTTTGAAAAAGTTGTTAATTTCCAGCTGAACAACAACTCTGTGGAATTTGCATGTTTGCTCCGTATCTTACGGTCATATCTTGGTAAAGGTTGTACCATCTACCCCCAACGTGGATCTACTTCGCGCTTTTTTTCTCCTTCCAGATTTTCATCGAGTTTGTACGGTTGCCCTTGCTAGCGTTAATTATGTTCAGGCTTTTCACTGTTATTGTAGCTCTCTGAATCGCGTTCCAAAACCCAATTTCCCATTCCATTATCTTCTCTAGTTAAGTATTAGAAGATTGAACTTATAACCTCTTCTTTGAACCTACTCCGCTTCATTTTTTTAATGGTTACTAAAAATAAAGATGCTCGGCTACAATCAAGATTCAGACTATCGTGTTGGTGGTGATTTTGAAAACCGATCATATTCTCGTTGATAAACCAGGAATCACGTGATGGAATGAAAAAAGGAGCTTCGGAATACGTTTTCAACATATGGATGAATTACAAGCTTCCCTAGTTCCAGATGGCTGTCCAACCCGATGCAGTTTTGTAGAACCAACTAAAATTTCGTCGTTGGGCAGCAGCGTACCACGGGATTGCGGTATATTTCGAAGAAAGAAGCTCCCAACACGAGAATCTATGATAAGGAGCGTCTCAAGATTTCACGTTACATCAATATCAGACGATTTTGAGGGCGAGCGAGATGAATTGTCCCTATTCCATCCGAGCGGTCGTTCAAGGCTATAATAATGCAATCGAATTAAAGCCGTTTGAGAGGTATGCAGCGAAATTCGGGCGTATTAACAAGAATGAAATTTTCGGCAGAAATTTGATCCTCTTAATGGCTTTGGATCCGCTAGATATTTTGCTATCGACAAACACTACCACTCAGCAGTCGAATTCCAAGATCGCTAGAGAGGTTATCAGTATTACCATCAGTATGCTAGAAGCAAAATGGGATTTTGTCGTGGGTCAAGGTTATACGAATACCAAGCAACATGGACCTCATGTGGGAAGTACGCAATGGATATAACAACCTTATCCAAATCGCAACTACGGAAATGCAACTTGTCTTAACGAAAAAGGTAAATGATGACGTTCCTGTTCAATCAGAATTATCCGAAAACGTTACCGAAATACCATCACCAATGAGTTCAAACCTCGATGAGGATGAGGTTGCAGCCGCAAAGCGGCTGAGGATGAAGACTTTTCTCACGAGAAGAAAAACTGTGTTAAGGTTGGGGAATTTTAGGATCGGTAGCAATTGGATGATAAAATAAAATATGGCAGCCCCTGTAGTTAGGATGATTGGCTCCGCCTTGACCAATGCTCTGACCAATGCACGGGGGAGCAAATTCCTTCATTCAAATGGCTTCGTAGGCCTGGCGTGGAGACACGATCGCAATCGAGAGAAATTGCAAACGATAGCGGATAAGGGAACGAAACCAGAGGAGGAGAGAATAGACTAAATTAAAGATAAGCGAAACAGGAGGTTATGCCGAACAAACCTCAAAGATGTTGATCGTCTATAGACCGTATTTACAATCTGAACCGGAATCCAACTAGGAAGATTTTTCCGTCAGAGCCTCAACTCCACGATTATCTAGATGAGGATCAAAAAAGAGGCTATTCAAAAAGGAGAATTGGCTTTGGCTGCTGTGGAATCACAGCGAACAGGGAATTTGGTTTTGTTACTTCGTTGGAGGAGCAAAAAAAATACCAGCAGGAATTATACGGTTGGGTGGGATTTTTTTTTACTTGCTGGGCTGATATCCCGGGAATGAACCGGAGAGATCAGCCAATCTCTGATCATGGTCGCTTGAGAAGAGGAGAAAAAAAAAAAAAAAAAAAAAAAAAAAAGGGGAAATTAAAAAAAAAAAAAAAAAAACAAAAAAAAAAAAAAAAAAAAAAAAAAAAAAAAAAAAAAAAAAAAAAAACAAAAAAAAAACACGCTTCTTAGCGACAATTTTCCAACATCCTCGAGATCCAAATTTCCCCAAATTAGGAGGCTGCATTTGAGAAGTTTTTTTTCATAATCATGTGTTTCCAACGATGAGTCCGCCAGAAACGCGGAGTGATAAGCTCCGTTGATGATCATGTTTACGTTTGAATACGCCCATTTTTCTTTATTTTTAAACAAATACTGAATCACGATCGAGTCGTAAATGCGTACATATAAAACGAAAACCAAATCCAATGTCTAACTGCTTTGAGTCGTATTTTATGTACAATTTTTCCAAACGTTTTCATTTCATTTTCGATTCTGTCTCTCACCTCCAAAAGTCGCTCTTCCGTCTTTCAAGCTCAGGATCTCTTCTTGTCTGCTGCTAGTATTCCTTTCCGATTTCATCTCCTTCATTTTTTTTTTTATTTATTGTTTTTTTTTTTTCAATCACCCACAAAAAAAAAATAATCCTATTGAAATTAGAATTTCATAGGAGTTTTTTCCGTTATGCAGTCTGACAAAGTCATACAGACTATATCCCAACACCCATATCAACAACCCAGAGGTGTCTGCGAGAAAGCCAACAGCCGCTCCAGCCGTTTCAAAATGAAGCTAACTATGCTGCCGATAAGATAATGCCTGGAAGTGCGCATTAGCAGTTTATCTCCCAGCTTCATCAGTAGATCAGCTATTTTTTGCACTGTGCATTGATCCTCTGTAAGGTTTCGGCTTCGGGTTTTGGAGCTGGCGGGGGTCGGGCCTCGGTTTCGGGACTCGGGTGGTTTTGGTGGTTTTGGTTTTGGAGCTGAGGTTACGGATGACACTACCGACTTGGATCTCTAAGAGAATTCCTTCGACCATGGCTGTGATCGCTAACCCCAATGAATTGTCCAATAAACTGAGACTAACGTTTACTTTGCTCTCGAAACAAAAGTACGAATTCTATTTGCCAAAGGTTCTTCACCCTCCCAAAAAGCCGTGAGAGCTCGTTTTATACTTTGGTAGTGAGTTTCAACTTTACATTTTGTTAGCAATTGCATCATCAAATTCTTTGATCTCTTTTTCAACTTTGAATGCGGCTTCTATCTTCTCATCGAATCAATACGATCATCTTCTTCACCACCACCCTCAAGGAGAGGATCTTCCTCATAACCAGGGTTGACAAAGCTTATTTTTGATTTTGATTTCCTTTAGCTTGTGGTGTTGTTTTAAGTCTGGGTTTATTAGTTTTCCAATTTTTAAAACATAACCTTCATTTAACCAATCTGCACGACCTGCAGCGCTACCGCTCGTATCTCTTATAGCATTGAATGCATAAAATTCCTTGGTTCCACCAGCCTTGGTTAAATACCAAGCCTTCCCCCTAATTTTGCAATGCTCCTCCCACCTCGTACGCCAAGTGTTGCTTTTTCGTGTTTACCTGCCTTTCGAGGATTGGTTCTAAATTATACGACTTTTTTACATAGTCATTGAACATTTTTTCCGATTTCTTCATCTAGAATTAGTCAGTTGTAGCCTAATGGCATGATGTAGGATATCAGAGTTTGAACGAAGGCATTGAGTCGATCTGTCCAAATCTTGTATTGTAGCTTGTTCTTCATCAGGAATGACTTCTGGCTGTGGGATGATTCTATACGTTGGGTAGTTATTGTTCCACCTCCAAGATCCGTTTCTGCCAAACCTCAGTTGCAACCAGGGTGTACCACCCTCTGTTAGCATCCCCTAATCTACACATCATCACTCTTTCCATCTCAATAGCTTCCTGTAATGGATCAAAATCAGCATTTTTCAGCCTTTTTATTTTACCAATCATAAAAGAAATATGGCATAAATTGGACAACAAAATTAAAATCCAGATGCGAAAATTCGCACTGCGAGAGGGCTCAAAGGTGTACGGCGTACGATAAGCAACACTCACGTAACGGCACCATAGGTCCTGGGGGATACTCACGGTGAGATTTTCCGATCTCGGAAAAAAAAATATGATGTCATAATTCCCAGGAACATCGATGCTAACATTCAAGTTGGATTGAATTCGCCAGCAGGAGCCAATAAATGTGCCAACAGAACGCTAGTGACAATATCGGAAGGGCGCGGAGATGATTAGTATCCAGATTGAAGTAATCAAACTAGAAGGAAGAGCGTCTATCACGTTGAATGATGCCGATCCTCCTGTGTTACGAGGACATGGGGATGACCAGCAGGGAACGCGAAAACGCGCGTATATCAGGGCATCCAATCGGGTGTGGCTGTGCGAAAAATCCAGGAACGATTGATGAGACGCGGGGATTAAGATAAGTCGCGGACCGGCTGACGTGGCGATGGCAATGCATACGATAATCTTCTTCTGTATTCCTCTGGATTTTGAAATGCTGTCATCACACAACCCGTTTCTTCCAGAGCGAACTCAAAGATCACTTGTCTTACGAGTTGACATTCAACGATTTTGGGAAAAGGTCGTAGTGAGCACTGACACAACAGCCCAGATATACGATTTCGATATCAACCTGGAATTTGAAGTTCTTAACATCACCCGAACGGCCTACGATTCTGAAAAAACCAGCAGATGGGTAGGTTCAACGTGCTGAACGAGAGCATCACGCGCATAGCAATGAGTCGGTGAACAAATCAGACACAATTTGGAATTTCTCGATGGCACCTTAGGCCAAGGCATGTAAGAGTATTTTGATTTTGTTTGTGGATCCGAACGATGGAGGGCAAAACTACCAAAGAGACTTCCGAAAAAATTCTTAACAATCCCCAATATTTTAAAAAGTTTCAGTCACTCTGAGGCAACCCAAATCAGCATTTTCCAGCGGTAGGAAACCTCCACAAGAGGTTCGAGTGAAATTCAGGAAAAAAATTTGCCGATGGAAAATACAGAACGGGTCCCACACTCTTACAAGGAAGGTCATCTGGTGAGTGAGGGTTCTGGCCGGAATATCTAACAAACAAAGACGGCTTTGGTTGGATCTGAGGTCGAGCGATGATGACACGATTCAAGGGAAGTGGTAGAAAAATCGAGGTAGGTGTTGGACAGGCCATCCACATAGAAAAATAGAAAAGGAAGCTGAGGCTGCTGGAAACCTCGATGCCTACATATTTTTACGGCAGGATGGCAGTCTGAATTTCGAAAATGGACGGCTAAGTGGCGTGGGTGAGAATTATCCAGATCAGGTTTTATGGTTGACCAAGAAGAATGGTTTCCTTCACATCGTCCAAAGGAGGATGGTGTCCAAATGAAATCAAGGGTTTTACGAGGTCATAGGTAAAAGATGATGGTCAGGTTCTGTTTTTCGACGACAGATCGCCGAGAAGGAATCGACAAAAAAAAAAAAAAGAAAAGCGCTCTGATAAAAGCTAGCCATGTTCCGGGACGTCACGACAATTGTTCTCTGTGGATTTTGTCTCAGGCTTAAGTCTCTTTTCCAAAAACCATCAGGAGGCAGATCACGTGGCTGGCTACTTTTGGCAAAAGGGGGGGTGATTTGATACAATTATGGATGAAAACAATGTGGTCACCGTGAAAGAAAGAGGGAACTGAACAAAAACCTAGAACAAAAACAGTATTCGAGATTGTTACTGTTTAGGGGGGGCCATCCACCCAAGAGGTTCACAAATTGTAGTAAATAAAAGATGATGACCATCGACAAAATCAGTGAAGAAGAAGCTCAGAAGATGAGACTCCTGAGCTTGTGGAAGATTTTGCAAAGAAAAATCTGGAGGTGATAATGACATGAGGAAAAGCTGATTAAGCTTGTTGTTTCGGTTCAGAGCAAGATTTTCCGGGAAAAAAAAATACACCCTCGGAGGAATCGAAAAGTTGAGCAAAAAGAAATAATAAAAGTGTTACGCTCGATACGAAAGTCAGATTGGAGCTTTGGTGGACCAAAGCCCCCCCCCTCAAAAGCATATAGTCTTCAGCTTACTCAAACATGTAAGGTTGCTGCTCCTGGAAAATTTACTCTCGTCCAAACACTCAGAAGAGTAGAGGAAAGCTTGGAAAAAGCCCCATTTGTAAATTTAGCTCTAAGTAGCTGGCTAGTGGAGTCTATATCATAATCGGAAAATGGTTGGATCCTATAGAGACTTTACTGCTGACTAGTAATCATTTGCAGCAGTGAAGCATAGGTTCCTCTTGAACCTTTGCCTAACCTCCAGAGAGTAAGGAGGTTGGTGTGTAGATGAAATAGATTAAAAAAAATCCTATCAAGGTAACTTGATAGGATTTTTTTTTTTGCTCTGATGCTCTGCTCAGATGATGCTCGATGTTGATCATGTGCTTAGATATCTGTTCAGGAAAATTTAGGTGCCTGCTTAGATGCTGCTCAGATGATGCTCGATGCTCTGCTCAGAAAATTTAGACGCGCTCAAGAATTTTTCATAAATAAAAGGATGGAGAAATCAGAAGTTCAGCAAACAGTGGACAATTCCAAAAACGGAAGAATAAGACGCAGCTCCCGCAAAAGCAAAACCACTGGCCACCAGAAAAAAAAGTGACAACTCCTCCGTCCAAAAAAGTAAAAGATCCAAAACAGTTGGCGGCTGGAAAGGCACTAGCCGCAAAAAACACAAGAAAAACTCGCAAGGTTGAAAGCTTCGAAAATCGCAAAAGCTGCAACGAAAGTTGAACAAAAGCCAAATCCAGAGCCTGAAAAAATGATGATTGTCCAATCCGTCTTGTTCTGTAGTGGGAGTATCGTTAGTGGGATATTTAGTGCACTCAGACGTTGCCTCGGTGGATACGAAAACGACACTACGCACCAGCTCCACCACCATCCCAATCTCGAAATCAGAGAGAAAGAAAAAGTGATCTATTCAAAGATTTTCTATGATTTCTAGATTCCCTCGGTTGAATACCCAGCCGAGGGAATTTTTTTAATAAAATGTGTGAAGTTAATCGCGAAAATTGTGGATCTGAAATAGACTATACTCTGTTGGTTTTGTGACAAGATCTGCGAGATTGTGGATCTGATTATATAATACTAGACTTTACCGGTTGTAATTGTGTGGATCTGAAAATAACATACTAGACTTTATCGTTGTGCAAAGATCTGTGAAGATTGCTGTACGATTGAGCGAATACATTTTCCAGCTGATTATTTCGGAAGGTCCCAAAATTTTAAATGTGATGAAATTCTGAAATCGAAAAGTATGAACAAGACAAGATACGTCTTCAAAGATACATGAATATATTTCAGGCAAACTTTCAGTATTACGGTCTGATTTAGTTTGACAAAGTTAAAAAAAAATTGTCGAAGTCTCAACCAGGTAAGAAAGACATATTGAAAGTCTGGAATTCAGACTCTGAGCTCAAACACAATTTACAACTCGTTCATGCGATTTACTCTCGAAAATTACGGTAAATCTGCCAGCGATTTGAAAACGATCGGTTTGATATACAATCTGACGTGGAAAAGCTGTTTCACTGTTTTCTGGAGTGTCAACCTAAGGAAGAGAAACTTTCGATCGATATGTGGGGGGGGGCCCTGTTCACCTACTCAAACGAAGAAACTCACCTGTGAGCCCTCGAGAATTTCAGGTTTAGGTGTTAAAACATCAAGAACTGTGGTGAATATTTTTGATCCTACAAAATTATAGATCGGCAAAAAAAATCCTGGCTGGATATCCAAAGAAGGATTTTTTACATAAAAACCTGATACGTCATTAGAGTAGCGAAGGTTTTTTGTATATTTTTTTTCATATTTTTAATTTTAGTCTTCTTCCCCACCGAACCGATTTTCTATACCCTGCCTAATGTTTGAATATCAAACCCAACTAATTCTATTTCAGCTTCTGTTGTTCTAAGATCTTTTATTAGCTTTTTAGTCTTTTCTTCTGATTTCTTCGCTTTTCAATCAACTTGTTCCGTTCGGTTTAGTTTTAACGCGCATGAGAATCCTTGCTTTGGCGATGAACTTGCTTTCCACCAATAACAGTTTTAAAAATGCTTGAACCTATCTTTGCTATCCATTGCTGAAGAATGATCTAATAATAATAGAGGGCAGCAAACACTGTTAGTAAAACAGCATCCACAGTGAAAATCAAAAGTCCTTTCTGTTTTTCAGAAAAGTCACCGGTTAAATATTTTAGAACCGGTTAAATATTTTTATAACCGCTTAGGAATGTCTCAAAACAACCACTTGTTTGTTACACTATATATCATAAGAAAAAACAAATGTATTATCTATATATGAGTATAAAATTACCACTACACGTGTTTTTTTTTCTGGTATCAATAATACACTATGCGGTAGGAAAATAGTAAAAAAAAATCAATTTTATCCCACCATCTAATTTTTTTTACTTTGGCACTATTTCTGATACAGTAGTATTTGATTTCTAAAACACAAAGCTGCTTATAAGTATAACGCACTCACCCCAATATCCCCCGAAGGCCATTGTCTAGACAGCAATGCGTAAGTTCAAAGAGGTCAGCTTTTTTCGATAAACTTTGACAACTCCTGTTGTTATCCAGCCTCAGGGGTTGATGTATCTCAATTAACATGTGTAGGCACGGGCTGGGTTGAAAAAGGTACTGTTGTAGTTGTTTGTTATAACTAAAGGCTTGGTATTAGTCAGACTTGGGGGTTAGAGTATCATGTTGTTTATCTTACATGCATATGTGTGTGTGGAAAAGCAAAACATCGACTGAATCAAAACATGGAACCTATTGCATGTAGTATTTGCTATGAAATGGTAATGAATTAAAAATAAATTAAGAATATTTGAAATTAATAATACTAAATAAAAAAAAAAAATCTCCAATTGGAAAATTTCCAATTTGGGAGAGTTTTTTTTTTGCTACGTAAGTTGATTTGTATCCAAGCATGGGTATGAATTTTGTCTTCCAAGATAATTTCCTCTTGTCATCTTTTGCATCCAAAGCTATTTGTTGACCTCTTCTGTATAGACCCTCATGGGCGTGGCTCCTAATCACGTTCATCATCGTCCGCATTTTGAGTTTTTTTGGTCACATAAGCATTTTTTGTAATCCTCGAAGGTAATTTTCTTATCGACGACTGCCTTCTTCACGCTTTGCACCAATCGTTTTTTTCCTCTTCTCCCTCATACATCCCTGTACGAATAAAGCTTCGCTCTTAGCCCTACAAATTCACTATTTGCCTTTCCCACCCGATCCATCCTTGAATAGACCGGGGATTTTTTTTGTTTTTTTCCCATTTGGAAGTCCAAGGATGATCGGCTGGATAGTTGGATGTGTCGAAGAATTTTTTCACGTCTGGGGTAGAGGTGCCCTTGTAAAAATCTTCGGTCTGAATCTCATAGCTAGTGAGTTCGATCGGTAAAAAGGAGTTTTGCCTTGCTCCCGTACTGTGGGTTTTATGTAGGTGGTGTATGAAAATCAAACATCTTCGTTTTGGACGCTCCAAGCCAAGGTAGATCGGTTTTGTTAAGTCACATTGGTCTTCGTCCTGTGAATCGCTACTAAATTTTCCATCGAAGATTGTGTTTTCGATCATAGTTTGATTTTGAGGCTAGGTGTACTGCTCTAGCACGATTCGTTCACCAATTCTATGTTCACTCGATTTCTACATTTTCAAATGTTTTCCTTCTCTCCCCAAAACAGAGTTCATGAGCTTGAAAAAGTCTTTTTCAAAGTTCCGATTTGGCTTAGTGGTTCGAAAGCTTGGTGTTCAGGTCTAATGTCGGTTTCATAAAATCGGATTCCTCGAACTGTATTGCACATGAACTTTGGTTAAACGCAGTCCACGATCCAAGCTTGTTTTTCACAAAGCATCTGTGATGAATCACATATTTTTTTCCTTGTTTCTGAGATTCGGAATAAGTTTTACAACTTTGCAACCATCAATCTTTCAGGGGCTAGGGGTAGGTCGTTGTGAAGTTCATGAAGTTTCTTTGGGTATTCCAAATCCACTTAGAAAATGCAAGGATGGACAGGTCCAATTTTCGAATTGCTTTTCTGTCATCCAATTGAATTTCCAATCGGAAGAGGGTTGCTCATTGCTCAACCGTAGAGATTGTTCGCTCATCAAGATCTTGGACTGAATTTTGAAGGTTCAGAGGGGTCGTATTCTCACCCATGTAATGATTGTTGGCTTTTGCCACCCATACTCGTTGAATCACTGATACACCACCTCTAATACAACTTTCAAATCACAGAATCATGTCAATGTCTGAGAGAAGTTCGAGCTCCTATGCCTGTCTTTTTGAGCATGGCCTCATATGACAGACTTGGACTGTGAAGTAACCATGCTTGGATCAAGTTTGTAATTTTTCGAGCAGACCTTTCTAAATTCTTCAAATCACTTCGCGGGCCAGAAGCAAACACATCGGTAAGAAGATAAAGCTTGTGGTGTCCTCATGTCCTTGAGATCGAAGTCATCCATACTCTTTTTGCTGTTGTTAATCATCGTCGGAAATGTCATGTCATTTAGCTTGGATGGTAGAAGGCTCTTTCGGTGGAAGTTGGGTTTCTTTGAGCCTTTCAAGGGAATCCTGCTCTGGTATATGGCTTTCATCTTCTCTGAAGTTCCGGGAACTTAAAAGATTGGATGCTAGCTTCTCAATCCAGATGCCATAATTTGAAGCTATTCAATATCGAATGCTGCGTTTCACTGGAATCTCGACCTTCTCTCCGTTTTTTCAATTCAACTTTAACGAAACTTATTACACCATTTTTGTTTTGTAAAAAATAACTTCTCTTCGTCTTGGGATTCAGTCAATTTACCCTCGTTCTTGCGCCGAGATTTTGATGAAATATGAGCATCGTAGCCTGCGAGATTGTGGAAAAAGAACTGACAGACTTTTGTTGGTTTTCTGTAAGCAAGGTTGCAATCGTTGTGTGCAGCACCTCCTGGGGGGAAACTTTCAGTAAAATTGGTGTGAGTGGGGTTATCACAAAGGTGACATTTTTGGGCTTGTTTGTATTTTTTCTAGCAAATGTTCTTGTCAAAGATCAGCTTTTTCGGATATCTAAATTTTTGGTAGATCTCTCGATGGGGGGTTCTTTTCCAAAGTCTCAACAAAATTGAGCTACCATCTTCATCTTCGGAATGTTTGGTGTATAACCTTACGGGAATCTTGAACTTACACGGTCATCGAAACATTCTGATGTATGTAGCAAAAGCCGAAGGGTTTATGGTGTTGATATGTTTTCGTGTAAGAGCCGCTTGGGTGCGGTTGCAGGTGTCATTTTTGGTTTTGTGAACCTTCACTCGGCTAAACAACGAATGGTACCTGTTGAGATTTTGAAATGATGCTTGAAGTATTGATAAGCATTCGTTTTTTTTTGGATCCTCGATTTTTGCAAGGTTTTGCTTTTGAAACATAGTTCTTCGTGCTCTCTGAGACAAGATTCCTTCATGTGTATGAAAACACCCATACCATTTTGTGCACCAAAATCGCTTGCCATGTACTAGTAATATTTTTCACCTCATGTACAAGTCTGCTGTAATGGGTTTTGGTAAGTTACGCAGTAGTGGTGAGTTTTTCTTCTCGTTTGAAAATAGAAGAAGATTGACTTTATGAGGTTCTACTGGGATCCCAGATTTTCGCCTAGGTTCGACGATTTTTCCTTCTACAACCAGAGAACGTGGAATCGCTTATTGTTTGGATTATTTTTTTCGAATTGAACGATATCGTTGAGGCGAGATGGAAATTCTACTCCAGTCCGTCATATTTTGCAAACTTCTTTTCGAAGATTTTAATCGACTCGCTCTGCATTTTTGTCAAACTGGATTTAGAGCTCGTGTGACAGCCACTTGAAGGCGTTGATCTCATCATTTTTTCATGTTCATCAAGGCATTTTTGTCCGCTAAAAATTTTGGAAGGCGAAATGTAAGCCGATCCGCCTAGTGGTCTGAATGCTGTTATGTTGATTCCAATTTTGGGACTTCTGTAAAGACCCTTCCGCTGCCATTTTTCAGACAGTGATTTTGAACTCTCATGGATTTCGGAGATAATTTCCTTCGTAGAGCGTGTTTACAAATCTGTGGCTGGACGGTTTTTTTTCTCGGATCTTGAAATGTTTTCTGCAAATTCCTCATCCCCTCGAGGTTTTGAGCGTTTCTTTTACAGGTCAAAAACGCATTGAGGGTAGTTTTGACGATGATCACGAAGAATTCAATTACAACTCTTCTTGTCTCGTTCATGTAGGTACTGGGAGCTTTCTAGATCTTCCTTCAATTTCGAAATGTTGTTCAAATCCTCTTAGAGCCTGCTCTGACCTTCTACTCTAGGTTTATTGCAACAACGGTCGTTTGGTTTTGATGCAGTTTCATCACATTAAATTGTCTGGATTCATCAAACAGGTAAAACATGATTTTCCCTCAAGTACCTTTTTAGATCTGCTGCTTTTTTTCAGCTTTACGGAATCCTCGAGACCCATCATTTTTTGCTTTTCTTTTCACAGCTCCTCTCACATTGAAACCTCCTCTCCGCTTTCTTTCTTCAATTTAGCTGTTTTTTCCTTTTCTCTGCCTTTTTCTTTCTCTTCTTTTCTCTCTCTGGATGATCTCAGAACTTCAGAAAGTTCATTTTTCTTCATGCGAGAGTAACCTTCGTACTATGTTTTTTTGGCATACTTTTTTAGCTTCCACAGGGAAGCGTTTTGAGATTCGGAACTGGTATGATTTCTCGCTGCGGCATCGTTAGTTTATTAAATGTAAATATTTCGTTTTGTATTTATTTTTTTTTTCTTAAGGCCAAAAAAAAAAATAACAAAATTAATTTTGGATTTTTTCTTCAAGGAGTTATTTTTTTTACTAGCTTTTTTTTTTTTTTTAAAAATATTAATGTTTAGTCTTTTCATACAATTCTTTACTATATTTTTATTTGGTTTAGTCGGAACTCCGAGTTGTCGACCAGCTCAGCTCCACCTTTTTATTTGATAAAGCTCAGGACAACAAAATTTTGTTTGGATTGTTTTTTATGAGAAATCTAATCCACTGGTGCCTGCAGAAAACAAAAAGATGGTCATTTTGCAACTTGCAACTCGATAAGATGCTTTCTTTTTCAATGTTGTAAAATTTTTTGAATACTTCCAGTTTTTTTTTATGTATATGTCCTTTTTTTTTCATATTCAAATTTTTGAAAAAAAATATCTCGCTCGGCTGGAGTTTTATCCAGTCCTGGGGTTTAACTTTTTCTTGTGTGTTTTTTTCTTTGGGGTTCACTAGATCGAAGTTTTCCGTAGAGTTGTTTCCTTCTTTTTCTTGCTTTTTTGCGCATGCCTTTGGGTCTGACAGAAGAGGTATTCTGGTCCTCTAGTCTCCTGGCTAGAACCGATTAGTCCATACTTCTTCACAAAACCGCCCGAGAGAATCATGATGGTTGATTCTCCATTGCTGGTTTTAACCTTTTGGTGTCTTGGATCATGTAGACTGCACCTTTGTCCAAGTCTCTAAATCGGATAGTTTCTTGGCCTTCTGGTTGCTGGTCCTCAAGGAGTTGGTCGAAGTCCTCGGTTGAGATTTCGAATTTTTGCGCCATTTTTGTTTTTTAATATATGCAAATTTTATAAATCAATTTTTTGTTTGCAAAATTTGGGGTTGGGGAGGGTTTAACAGAAGTTGCTGTGCATGAGGGTATCTAGGAAGATATTGCACAGCAACTTCTGTGCGTTGTATGTGGGGGTATGTGGTTTGGCAAAAAGTACAGGGGTCAACAGAAAATGAGCCAGAACTCTGGTTTTACCCCTACTAAATAAATAATAAAAATTGTCTCCCGCAAATATACATACAGCGATGGAGCCTCAAAATCTATATTAAACAGCTGATTGTGGTTTACACCGGTACAGAATAAATAAAGATCAAACATTTTTGTGTTTACGGTCAAACTGTACAGGTGATGGTGCACAATAGTACGCTTATAAATTTGGGACATTCAAAGGGAAAGACATTTTTTATCTCAATTCGGAATTTTTATATGCACGTATAGAAATTACATAATCAAATAAAGTACTGCCTTGCATTTAATACACAGATTTCAAGCCAGCCAATTGCAGGTTATGTTTAGATCCTTGCAAATAGAAAAAATACCAAATATGAATTCCGATTTTTTTTCGACGTTTCGGATCAGCAAATCGCTGCTTATCCCTTTAGTGCCCAATGGGGGGGGGGGGGGTGTCCATGGGACTCTCACTAATTAAACGATTTGACCGATTTTAATTTTTGGGTATGAAAAGAAGCGCATTTTAAAGTCAATTACAAAAACAAATCGGCGCAAAAATCCCACGCGTAAAGCGGCCAGCACGAAAACAAATTTTGAGGGTCCATAGGAACCCCCGGTCACTTAAGTGTTAAGGTTACACAGGGGTCAAAATGTCCTAATCATGTTGAAAAGTATGCCATATTGTCCGTCTAATCATAAGGATTCCAAAATGTGTAGTTTTTACCAGTTACGACCATTGCTTTTTGACATATAGGGTAAGAATGACTAACATGGTAAAAAGGTCAATCTCAATTTATACAGGGGTCAACATTGAAAGTTACTCGATTTTAAATACTTGAAAATATTGCCTGAGGAAAGAGGACTCCCAAAAAGTATAGTTTTGATTATGCTAAATGTTTACTTACCCATATAAAGGTCAAAGAAGGTCAATGCCAATCATCGGGATTATGTTGCCCTATGACCTATTTTGCCACATAGCATGATAACTATGCATTGCAGATGTTACCAACTATTCTTTACTTTGACACTTTAAGCTACATGAACAATTTGTTTCTTTTTTTACCAAAATTGCAGCAATTTTTGATTTGACCCCTGTACAAACTACCTAGCATTGATGTAGCGGGTCCATACTAACTACGAAATGTGTGTGTGTGTGTGTAGAATAGAAGTGTTAATGATATGGCTAACAGTTATTTAACACTTCAACGTGTTAAAACAAAACATCACTTGACCTCTTTGACTAGGTCAAAGGTCGCATAGGGGTCAATACCATATGAATTGACACTGTCTTAGTCAATGATGCATGAGACCAAGTTTGGTCAAATACAGGAAAGAATGTGAGTGCTAGAGTAAAAAGAACAATATGAAGTAATAGCTTTGATTAATACTAAACACGTTTACATTGCAATATTAACATGTTACAGTGATAAATTATTAACACTCAGTGATTGATTATGAACACTGCAACATGTTTGTAGCTGTTAATAATCAACCAATGAGTGTTCCCGGACTATGAGTACGCCGGACAATAATTACTTCTACACCGGTTTGACTGGCGATCACGATAAATTCAATTGCAGTCCAATATCATGTGTATTTTGTATTGCGGAATAAAGCGCAATGCACTGTTGAATTCATTGGAGTTGCCAGTCAACCTGGGTCAATAAACGGCTACACCAATAAAAATGGGGGTTTGTTTTACTAATACAGGGGGAGTCCAAAAAAACTTGACCCTGATTGTGTCCGCCATTTTTAAATTTTAAGTAACATATACCTAATATATGTGCTATCATCTGAAAGCTTAGTTCATTATCTTTAACTTACTGCAAAGATCATTAACATCGGTTGGGTATAGACCGAGGTACAGACGTTGAATCAAGTATTCGATTTTGTCCACGGATTCATATTAAAAGGAACGGCGTTCAGCTAAGTAAATCAGGTGTTCAGAAGAAAATCTGGGGTTATTTTTTGACATGTCAGAATAAATGTTGCGGCTATTTAACTCCAACAATTTCAAAAGTCACACTTACCATAGATGACCAAGTGTCACCATTTATATATTGGCATCTGTAACTCCCGACCTTTGACCTATGCGGTCGAGGTTAATTGAAAAAGCACATCTATTAGGTTGCCGTTTCCTGGCACACATGTCCATCACGTTTGAGAGCTTCAAGCCCTTGTCATTTTAGTGCCCACGTATTTATAAATATTGGATGGCTGAGGTTGGTAACAGTAAATATCGCCCGAGCCCTAGATCAAATATCGGGGGAGTTGAAGACGAGCCTGATAAGTTCTTGGCGAGAGCGATATTTTCTGTTATCAACCGAACAAATTCAGTGTAATATTATAAATATATTATTACTATGGCAAGATGAGCTGACTTGACAAAATATTTTTTAAAGTAGCTTCAACTAATACAAGAGGGTATTTGGCTTGACTAGGTTAGCTGAATATTGTCTCAATACACGGACAAATGAAGATCATCAAAAATGAGGTCAAAACCAAAATTTTTTTCTCTGGGTAGTGGTTCCACCATTCGCCGCACATCTCTAGAAACGCCCAAAAGTGAGACCCCTCCCCCTGTGAACAAATATTAAATTAGTCCAAATAAAGTTTTCATCTAAAAACGTTTATTGCAATCAAGATTTTGTAGATTTGTCAGAACATTCAAAGTATTTTTTTTCCGAAACAAAATCGAGTGTCCAATAATTTGGATGAAACCATGGCTTTGTTTTATTTGTGTTTTGCTTGTTTTTTATGTTACGTCCATAATTCCTGAAATGTAGTCGGGTTTATTAGAATTATTTAAAACAAACGAGTCCGTAAAAGGACAATCTTCTGCATTTTAGTGGCACAATTATGTGAAATGAAAAAAATATTTGAGATATATTAATTTTGTATCACATATTGTAAGGAATCCTATGGGCAAAGCACAAGCATAACTGATCACCCCTTATTGTGAAACAAAAGACATTCAGTTTGCATTTTACTTTCTGATACATCTGGTAGTATTTTGAAGTAAAATCGGCATTGCATGGAACACCACGCTTCAGGTTACCCATACTTCCCTTTTAAAGGGAACTTCTTATCCTAGTGGCAAGGCCAATCACTATTGTGTAGTATACCTGTCAACTGCTGCACAAAAGTGTGCTTTTTACCCACATGAAATAGTATTCTGCTTAGAAATAGTTCCATGCTATCATTGTTGAAATATACATACAAACAATGTAATTCTGTACCACAATTGTATGATTATTAACATTGAAGTATTTTTTGGGGGGGGGATATAAATTGGCTATAGAAGTCATTCTAAACATTTTAATTATAGTCACAAAATTTGCTTATCCAACCAATCAGAAAAAACTGTTACAATAGCTACCTTTAGGTTAGGGCTAGTCTCATTTAGTGCAGGCAGGGAATGTCACTATCACTAGTGGTGGCAAGTAGGGTATGTATATCACGGACCATGGCCATGTATGGAATTATGAGACTCTTGAAGTCAACAGGCAGTATCAGTAACAGCTGAGACGTGTAAACAATGTATGGGCTGTAACACACACAATAAAATGAGTACCACTGCATGAAGGGTTTTGGGCAATTCAGGAGTAATCTTTCTCTGCCTGGCAGAACGAAAAAGTAAAAAACAGACTGACCTTTTCAAGCAGAGGTTCGGCGTTTTAATGCTCCAACATTAGAAAATCACCCGTTATCTGAATTTGCAAACGAAACTAATCAATTTCACTTTGTAGTAAAACAGAAGCCAGGCTGATATGGATCTCATTTTAATTACAAAATTCATGACTTCAAGAGGTCGATCATTTTAGGCTAAGGCAATTTTAAAGGGTGTTTTGATTCATTAAAATTACTCCAACTGTAATTAACTGCCTCGTCAGAGCCCGCGGCAATGCGGTTGAGGGCCAATTTGGCAAAAAAAAAAATGGTCCTCCATCGCTTTGATTTCATTTTATAAACTAAATGCTTTTATTTTCAATTCAAGATTTTTCACAAAGAAAAATTAATTTCTTAGAGCTTAACATAATATTCTGTTCTTCAATTTTCTTTTTTTACTGCACACACAAATATAATCCCAAATCAATGGATTGGTGTTTTAAACAGTCATATTTTCTTTATAAAAATGCACAACTGGATTGAAATTAAGTCAAGGCGGGTGCCATGGCCATCATGTTTCTTTTTTCACACGAAATCTTTCCACAGTTGATATTTCTGAGTTTTGAATTGGTTTTGACCATTCATACAAAAATTTTGAAAATCAGCTTGATCGGTAACGGGTTAACCTCGTCTACCTGAACCATTTGTGTAACCACTCCGAGTGGGATTGGTTGCCACTCCCTGTGATTTTCCTTACGTGAGCCACGATTCCTATCATTTGGTACCACCGATAGCTTAGAGATTCTTCTTTCCCAAGTACCAACATGCTAGTAGTATTAAGTCACAGCATAAGTTAGGAATGTATGAAATTACTGGACATAGGGTGGAAAATTGATATTTCGCGCATTGACTGACTCAAAACATTAGTATACACTAAATACGTTGAGTATGAAAAAAACCATCATATTATCAACAAGAGGCCAAAACCGCATGACACAAATCGGATATTCCAAACTATAGTGGTGAAATTGAATTTTCCCCGAAGACTGTATCTAATATCGATTGACGTTGTGCTGACATGCGAATTCCGACGTAATACTATACATGTTGGTACTCATTTGTGACCAATGAAAATGAGAATGCATAGCGATGATAAAAATGAGCAAACCAATCACCTGTAGTATTCTAACGTCATACTAGCTCCCATTGCATTCATCACTTTAGGATCAACTTGTACACTATTAATATTCTTATGGAACTTGTTTTCACACTAAAAGCAGCGTAACATTTTTTTTTTTTCAAAAGGTTAGTGTAAATACAAGGCTGAGTAGCATGTCGCGTCTTTGCCATTTTGGCATGTTTAAAAAAGATTTCCCCATTGTTGTTTACTGTTGATTTGACTCTTCATATTGTTGTAAATTTCTTCGGAAGGTGGTTTTCCCTGGGGGGGGGGGTCCATGGACCCCTCCCCTTGGAGATTTCCTGGAGTGAAAAACACCGTGGTAACTTGACTGTTAACATATATATGCATAACATATGCAAAAAACTAAGATTAGAAATAAATGCTCATCAGAACTTGTCTTTTCAAAAATAATTTAGTGGCCACCACGTTACCCCATCAACTTCCTACACCTTTTCCTCACCATCATCAAAGCATTTATCAATTCGTCACATGTTTCTCCTCATACTAGCATCATATTAGAGGCACATTAAGTTTTTTCTGGGTATGCTGTTATTTAGTTGTGTAGTTTGGTTTAAGCCCGGGGGGTGGGGGCATTCACATATGAAAAGTGACGGGATTTGCAGATTGGACTTTCAAGTAGGGAAGTTTCGCTGAGGAAACTTTAAGGGAAAAAAGGGTTCATTGGTGAGGAGGATGCAAACTTGGGGTCATCACTGGCCCTCTCACATTTTGTGAAACAAGAGGGGGTCATTCTCGGGCAAATTCTATCCATTCAAACCCCGCTATATTGTTTATAACATTACAAAAGATGGGAGAACATGAATAGAAATAGGGGGTCATTCGTGCCATTTGATTAAAATGTGTGGCTTCAACTGAGAGTGAAAAATGGGGTCGTTCCAGTGACATTTTAAAAAAGGTGGTCTTTCAGTGACAGGTTTAAAAAAGGGGCATCAGAGGGCCCCGCACATTCCCGTCACCTATTTGTAGGGAGTGTAAGCTGAGAAACTTAAAAAAAATCATATATGTAAAAAATTCAAAAACTCATGTTTATTCTCATTGAATTTTCAGTGCACGCAATCGGAAAAATAGATAATTATACGTCCGCGTTGCCTCAATCTAACAAGCAAGTAAAGCCAAATCAATGAAGGAACTCCCCAAAGCCTACCACCCGCGAGCTCCCACCTCGGCCAGTAAGCATTCTTTGTTGCTTGAAAAAAGGTCCGACCTCATAGGACTTACGCCACGGCGCTAATCCAACTCTCTCTATTGCAACTTTACGCCACCCTTACTTCCTACGCGTGTGAACACAGCTATAGTGTAATGTCCCTGACCACTGATATTCAGAAAAGAAATCGAGATTGCATTTTATTCATTTTCATGAAAATGTGCAACCTTTACAATTGCCATAGACCACTAAATGGCTACTTATAATTTTTTTATTATTTATAGTGGAAAAATGGTTTTACTTTCTGCGAAGTATGTAATCAAAATGAACATTTCCCTTTGATCCCAGGCCAAAATTGGTTGGGGAGTTTTAAACAGGGTAAAAAAAAATGGCTAAAATGGTAAAAAAGGTCAATTTCTATTGTGTCAGGGGTCAAAATCAGAAATTGCTTCCAATTCTTGGTGAAAAATTGAAAGAAGTTGCTTTCATCCTAGCTTAATGGGTGTCAAATAAGGAATAGTCCTCCGGGCGCTAAAAACGTAATTTTTCTCATCCTTTCCAGTCCATTTTACAGTCAAAAAAAAACAATCTGAGTAACACCATCACCTGAGGTAAGGGTATGAACTCATGGTCGACTGGGTAGTTGGATTGGGTGTACCGGCCTAAGAATATAATGGTAAATATCAACCATTGTACATGGCCTATGATTGCAATATAAAAAAATAGCTTGAAGAGAACTGTTGGATTTCTTTTCTAATGCGGCTCGTGAAATGGAAACGCCCAAAATTACAGTTGTGGAAGTGAAAGTACCAGATCAGACCTAACAAGTTACACGCTAGTGTACCAAAGAGTATGTTAAAATCGTTTTTTGTGTTTCATTTTTGGGTTTTGCAGCATATCCTTCATTAAACTCACATGCCCGGATCGCTAATAGCCTCGTTCCCAAAGCCCCAGATTTTCCCCGGAGTAGTCAACACATTTGGTATCAGAAGAAAGCTCCTATTTTTCTCATTTACCCTGTGGAAATAATAGGGCAAAAGCGATATTTGGTTTGGAAGTTATGAGCGAAAATGTGTCCCATTTTGGGCGACCAATATTAATTGTACACAGTACTCTATGGGGCTTACAAAATCACGTTTTTAGCTCTCACAGCCAAATGGATTGAAATATTGGTGCGAAACTTACAGATGGGGTGTTGGGGTGAAGCCGATCTATCAAGATGAAAACTTCATATCCTTATATCGGGCCATCCCCCTTTTAATTACACATTTGGGATAAAGTTAAGATAAGACTAGTGGCGTAACCAATGGGTGAATGGATGGGATCTCCCACTCAAATTCCCTCCTGGTCCCAAAATATCATAAGCCTGATGTAAAGATCTGCAAAATAGCTTATATCTCAGTGCAATATGAAGTCAACAAGGTGGCGGTAAAACAACTGACAGGAGAAAATGAAAGCAAAAGGAAAGAGAACACATAAAAAAACAAAGATGTGAAAACTGCCATTGTGACGAGTGGAAATGAGAAACGCTGTACGGCGATCAAACAAATTTAGATGCAACAAAATGATGAAGATAAAGCTAGTTTACAAGAGGAGGAAAAATATGAATAAATACAAAAATTAAAAAGAGCCGATTTTAGAATTCAATCCATTAGGTTGGGTTGTGCTCAACTTCAAATAAGACGTGTTCAGCCTCGCTTCGCTCTTTCTGGTCACCTCTGCATGCAATGTCGCCTGTAGTGCAAACGTCGGATTTTCCCGGGGGGGGGGGGGGGCACTTGTATTCCAAGGTGGATATCATGCTCGTGTATGGCCTGCCAAAACGTACCCTAAGCGCGTATTTCACTTGGCAAGAAAAACATCCTAAGCACGCATTTTGGTTGATTTTGCTACCCTAAACAAGTACTTTTGGCTTGATTTTGCTACCCTTAACAAGTGATTTGGCTTAATTTAAAACCCCAAAACAAGTAATTTGCATTTAAAAATACACCCTAAACAAGTATTTTACATCGTTTTGCTACCGTAAACGCGTACGTTTATAAAATGTGCCTTTAACCACTCTACAGGCTATAGGCTCTTATTGTAACTAGCCCTGATAAAGGAAATGTTTACACATGATTTCATTGAAGTTTTTTATTCCACTCTTTTGTGTAAAAGCATCAATTTGCGCATTACCTAGAGCTTATAAAAATTAAAATCTATTACATGAAAGGTGCAACGAGAGAATTTCTATAACAGGGGTCCCTAAAAAATGTGAAGATTCTGATTTTTTTCGTGCTGATGTAAAGCTTTCCATCAAAAATAGCCTATCTGAAAGGAATTTTTTAAGCTGAGAAAGTTTCTTTGGTACAAAATTTGTGAATTTATAATTTCGTATAGGAGCAAATACAAAATCTGCCTTGCGTTATATTGAAAATATAAAGCAGTCAAAATCACCCGTTTTTCTCTCTTTAAGACAATTTCTGTAGCCAAATACAAATAAGATATCTAGTGAGTTTCTAAGTCTATAGGTGTGAAATCACTATTAGACACAATATCTGGGTCCTCAAAATCTCTCGTTGTACCTTTAAATTTCAATCTTTTTAAAGTTGTCCCTATTTTCTTTTAAATTATGTGTCTTATCGGTGTCGTAATTGACATTTTTCCCTGCTTATTCAGCCATTTCAGTGCATTGAAACCGAGTAAAACCGATAAAAATATCCATGACCTTATTTTTGATTGGCATAATTAAGAGACAGACCCTAAGTCTGTTTCTACGCAAACATAGCCCTAGTCTATATCTAGGGGAAAGTGGGGTAGTGGGACACTTAGCCTAAATTGGTTCGAAACAAGACCTGGTAGGTTTTTCTGAAAAACATTTTACTTTTTAAAATACTGTGGGTCATGATGAATTTGTTTAACTACTTTGTTTATATGTACCACATGCATATTAAATAGAAACGTGCTAATTATATCTGTTCCCCATTTACCCATTTGATATCCAACATTGGGGGTGGGACACGTCTTGGGTATTTAGGCAATTAGGAGTAAGGATATCACAAAAAGAATATGTTATCCACTGCTGTTAATAATTGGAAATGTTTTTCAGATACTTTATATGACCTAACAATAACAAATATAATATTTATATTTTTGCGTCTCATTATTTGCACGTACTTTCGAATACATGCAAGAAAACTTCACATTCTAATATCGGTTAATTACATAAATTGCTATTTTTCATTTTTGGTCATAAATAATGTTCATATTTCATCCAGAAAATATGTATTTTATCATATAATTTGTGTAGTATAATGACATTTTTATTCTTATAATTTATGTTTTCCTCAAAAAGATACACAAAAATAAAATAAGTACCAGCTAATGCAAGGTCCCACTTACCCCAAGTGAATTTCATGTGGGGTCAGTGGGACAGCGCATAATATAGCTCATTTGCATATTAATTGGCAATTTTGTTATATTTTTTTGCAACTTGCGTTGAATAACATTATTTATCATAGATTAAATGTATAGACTTTAACTTGTTTTCTACTTTCAGTAAAAAATATTTGCATTTTTAGCAATTAACCCCCTTAATTAAGAAATTCGCAGATTTTTGGCACTAAATTGCGGTCATGTTGACCTTTGACCTTTTAATTAAGCACACCTTCAAGATCGAATGAATCCATCTTTTTGAGTTTTGAATGTAAAGCCATAACTGTTACGTATATGTTGTCGGAAACACCATGTCATGTTGCCAAATTTTGTTCTTGATTGAGGAATTATGTAGTTTGTTCGCCACTTACCAGTGTCCATTACCCCATTTTACCCTAACGATCATTCTTAGTGTAGAATTAACACGCGAAAATGAAATGAAACTCCAAATTTTAAAGGCTATTTATGTAAGAGACGAAAATACGCTAAAATAAGGCTGAACGGTTTAAATCACTCGGGGAATCTACCCTGGTGAAATCCGAGAAAATCGGGAACAAAACCACTATTTTCAGCATGTAAATGTGATTTTTACTCAAAGTCTCAAATATCACACCTAAGCAGTATTTTCGACGTGAAAAACATACCCTTCTTTTGAATCTTTGACGATTTTGATACCCCCTAAACACTGTATCGGCGTACATCGCCTGATCTCCAAAAAATGACCTAATTACGCGCGTTTTGGTACACGAGCATGATATCCACCCTGGAATACAGTACCACCCCCCCCCCGGCGGATTTTTAGTATACTTAGTTCCATTAGCCCTTTAACAAAATATGTACAGTGTTAATTTCTTTTCTACGTTTGCATGGAAAAGTGTCAATATCTGTGTGCAGAGGCATGGTGGTGAGAGGCACGCACCATATGATTAGAACTGTTTCCGATCTCTTTTTTAGGCAGTTGGGGGACCTCGGAGATATAGGTCTTTTGGTGGATGGATCAGACATGGGACATTTGTAAGTTCTGAATATTGTCCTGCGAATAGGATGGAGTCGATGGTGGAAGGGGAAGGAAGTACAAAGGGAATCCGTTTACAGTTTACACGATCAGTGTCCTTGAGTGCAGTAGTTCTGTCTTCGTGAGCGAATTCTTTGATTGGCGGTCTTGGTGATTTCTGGTGGGTAATCGCGGTCTTAAAAAGAAGTTTGGGGAACTCATCAAATGCTCTAGCAGAATCCTCATCTTTAAGAATGAGGATATGATTAGACCTCTGTCTTATAGCAGTCTCTCTCTATTGCGTCTTGAAGATGCGATTAACTATATTATAGGCCTTAATTAATTACTTACTCACATAGGGACGGTCCATTTTTTCCACCAGGGGTGGACGGAGATATCATTTTTTTTTCGGGGCTAAAAATGTGCATTCCCCCTCGCTTCCGTTAAAAAAAATTCCATATTCTCCTTTAAATTTCATTGTTCCCCTCGCTCATTGATGAAAACAATTCACATCCCCCCTCTTGTTTACAATTTTTTCGTATTCCCCCTCAATTCCTCCATTCTCCTCGCGTAAATAATGACCCCTCATTTTAGTTAATTTAAAAAAAAAATCACGGGGGGGGGGACTCGCATATGAAATGGATACGGGTGTAAGGCTGGCGATTTCAAACCTCGAGGCATTCGGTGACATGCAAAAAAAAATAGAGTTGGGTGAGCGACACGACAAATTTATTAAAATGTCAAAAACTTTCAAAATGTTATAAAAGTAAGAGTATTTGGGTGAATATTTTCAAAATTCTCCAAATAAAAAGGAGTCTTTAGGTGACAGTAGTAAACTTGTAAAAATATGGGATCTTTGGGTGACAACGATGCTAAAATAGGGGTCTTAACATCTTTAAATACATTTTGCACATTTTCGGTAAAAAATGTGTAAATTAGGCCATATGAAGTACATTTTCAACTCATTATGTACATGAAAATTACCGAGTGATAGCTTGTAAACGTCCCACAAAATGCAAAAATTAACAAAAATCTCAAATTGTGCACATTTTTGTAACAATATGAAAATTAGGGCATAATAAATTGTGCAGCAACACCGAACGGTGTTAAATCATAAATTTCAACTTGTGACCAGAAACTAATACCGACAAGCTTGACATCGACTTAACACCCCAGTTTTTGCAATGTTACGCCAAATTTTTGTCAAAAACTTGGGAATGTTAATTCAGCAGGATTTTGAAACGGGGCAGGGGATATTGCCATTGTGCAACATCATTGACCCCTAGATATCCTTGAGAAAAGCTTACTTACAAAATTTGAGTTGATTCCGATCTTGCGGTTTTGTGTTATGAATAATTGCTTGTTTCCCACAGTCCCATAGGCCACTGTGCTGTAATTTCTGTCCGTTTACGGACAGAAAATACAAATTTGCGAATTTCTTACAGATGCGACCGACTTTGCACGTAAGATTAGGTACACGTGGATTACTAAGGCTAAAGGTTCAGATGATATAAAAATCTCAACTGTTTTTAGGGAAGTCGGGGGGACGAGGTTGTGGATCACGAATGACCCTTTAAAATATTGTGATTATATTCGCATGATATACGAACAACATGTTTTTACTAAATACGTTTAAAATATTTTTAAAATGTCATATGAAAATATTTGACAAACAACATTAACAATATATTACTTTTGAAACATTTAGACGATGTTTATAACAAACGTTTTCAAAATATCTTTAAAATATTATGATTGTTTTACAAATGATGTAATGAAATAATATTAATTAAAACGTTTTGATTATATTTGCATGATGTTATTATAAGTTGTATAAGAACAACATCGTACAAACATTTCTGCGATATTTTACTAAAATATTTTTAAAATGTCATTTGAAAATATTTGTCAAAAAACATGAACAAAATATTATTTTTGAAACATTAAGATTTTCAAAATATCCTTAAAATATTTGAATTTAATGTTTTACAAAATTGCATTAAACTATTTTACCAAATATGTTTAAAATATTTTTAAAATGTCATATGAAAATATTTGACAAACAACATGAACAAAATGTTATTTTTGAAACATTAAGATTTTCAAAATAGCCTTAAAATATTTGAATTTAATGTTTTACAAATGTTGCATTGAACTATTTTACCAAATATGTTTAAAATATTTTTAAAATGTCATATGAAAATATTTTATAACAAATGTTTTCAAACATTCTTAAATATTATAACATTTTTCACGTATATAAGTCAAATTGTACCTGCTTGCTTCTGTAAGATTAGTTAGTGTAGTGGTTAAGGTTTAAGATTTATAATCTTAAGATCCCCGGTTCGAACCCCAATGTAGCCATAATCATTCGCTGTGTAATTATAAGTGTTAATAATGTAATGTGAGTACTCTGTATCATCCGAAGCCCTTTTAAACCAAGGAAAAACTTCCCTTTTTTTAAAAAACTTAAAAAAAGCAAAAAATAAAAAAAATAAATCATTAAAAATAACATAAACTATCAACATCGTTTTAAACATTTAAAATGTTGAACTGAAATGTTTTTTTCCCAAATCTAAACCCCCACACCAAACTGTATGGCAATTGAGATTAAAAATGTTATTAATTAACCAAACTTTAAACACATTTTTAACGTGCACAAAAGATGTTGTTCAAGAAATATAAATGGTAAAACCGTTTAGAACATTTTCATGATATTTGCTCATGTCATAAAAATGGACATACCCAAAAGTGGTCTAAATATGAATATGTCCAACACTTTTATGCTTGTACAACATTTAAAAAATATTTTCCCGATTTTGTAAAAAACATTTTTTTAAAAACATTCTTCTATGACGGTTTTGTGTGTTAGTTGGGGTGACAAGACCTGTCTATATATGGATATGAGGGAGAAAATACCACGTGAAAAGTCGGATTAGATCGGGTGTCAAGAAACCTTTAGAAGAAACACTGGCACAGTGAAAAAAAGTGCGCCTTTAAGATTGTTCAAAATTGATATTTTGCATGGGTTGTTATAAAGCTTGTATATACCTTAGCCCTCGCCTGTGGAATACTTAAGCCTAAATCAGCGCCCTTATGGGTAAACAGAACGAGTTATAATAAATTGACTCCGGAGTCATTAATTAAGCAGACCGACGGAAATAGAAAGAAAACCCGCATCCACCCACTGACATCTATACATGGATAGCGGCGGCGACACGAAAAGATGAAACATTTGACCGGCAGATGAGAGGAAGAACCCGTCGTTACTGCACTTTCAATGGAGCACGTGTATGTTAAATTTGCAAATTACTCAAATACAGGGGAAAATAAAAGAGTTTTTCACACAAAGGAATTTTGTTTATTCAAAATAGATCATTAATAACAAAATAAGAAATTTCCTTGAAAAATAATGAAATAAACTTAGAAATGTGAAATAATACATTAAATAAAATAAATGCAGCAATAAATACAGAGCATGTTATACACTATACGATTAAATGCATATTTGTATAAAGAAATATAGAGAAAATGAATGAATGAATGAATGAATGGAATGAACGAATAATCCCAACTTGCTTGATTATTATGAATAAATACAAACTAGAAAAGAAGAAAGCTGGAGGTGGAGGGGAATGGGGAGGGGGATTGCGGAGGGGGAAGGAAGTGAGGTGAGTTGTGGGGGGGGAGGAGGGAAGTGGTGGTAAGGGGAGGGGAATGGGGAGAGGAGGGAGGGAGGAGAGGGGAAGGGGAGGGGGGGAATGGGGAGGGGGGAGGGGAGGGAAGGGAAGGGAGGGAAGGGAAGGGGAGGGAGGGGAGGGAGAGGGAGGGAGGGGATGAGGAAAGGGGAAGGAGAGGAGGTGAAGGGAAGGGAGGAAATGGGGAGGGGAAGGGAAGGGAAGGGGAAGGGAAGGGAGGGGGGGGAAATGGCGATGGGAGCCGGGGAAGGGGATGGGAATGAGGAGGGGATGGGGAGGAACTCAAGGTTGCACGAATAATATGCAAAAGAATCACCTGCAGAAATAATTGAAATAAGGAGAAAATTTCATGAAAAAGTAATGAAACAAACTGATGAATGTGAAATAATAAATAAGTGAAGGGAAGGGAAGAAGAAAGGAAGAGGGGGGAAGGGAAAAAAGGGGGGGAAGAGAAGGGGAGGGGGGAAGGGGAAGGATGAGGGGGAAGGAAGTGGAAGGCGAGGGGGGGAAGGGGAGAAGGGAGACGGAGGGGGGAGGGGGGAAAGTGTGAAATGAAGGGGGACTCGGAGGAAGGGGAGGTAGGGAGGGAGGGACTGGACGGACGGACGACGGGACTTACGGAACGGAGGGGAGGGACGGACGGACGAAAAACGGACGGAGGGAGGGAGGGGAGGTGGAGGGAAGGAGGGAGGGGAGGAGTAACTTAGAGGGGGACGGGGAGGGAGGGTAGGAGTGGGGGGAGGGGCAGGGGGAAGGGGAGATGGGAGCGGGAGGGAAGTGAATTTTCCTGTAAAATATTACACAATAATTATAAACACATTTTTTTTTCACTAACACATTCTTTTGAAGAACATTTATTGTTTTCAACCTCATCAATAACTATTTGTATACTGGACAAATTGCACTACAAATGCTACACAGAACAAGTAATCCCAGACTTTAGCATGTCTGATCTCGCGCCAATTAGCGTAACTATGACTGTGGCATAATTGTCGATGCTCTACCACACAATTTTTAATAAAATAGTAAGATTTTACTTTCAAATAAAAGAAATATCAAAGTTGCATTGACTTCGCATTGAATCGTACGGTCGACTCTCATGTTTCTGCCCTCTACAAAATGGCCGCTTGGGAAGTTCCGGTTGTTTCAATCGCCGACTATTCAATTACGTGCGAGCACGCTCGATATCCATGTATAGATGTCAGTGCATCCACCGCCTGTTTGACGTCCGGGGGGGGGGGGGGCCATGTATTCAAAGGTGGCATTATGCTGGGCATAATGGATACAAGATGCACCCTTACCCCAAGTATTCCACTCGATAAAAACATACACTAAACAAGTATTTTGTCTGTTTTTGCTACACTAAAGAAGGATTTATAACTTTGTGCTACCCTCAAACAATAAGCAATCCGCACTTGTGGCGCTTAACCCTTTTATTATCTTGCTTTATGCTTTACAATATTTTTGACCTTTTGATCTCTGCTTAATTTGAGGATCACATACCCAAACAAGGGTTACATCACATTTCAGGGTTAAGAAAAAAAACATAGGCTACCCTTTTCAGGGGCGGAATCCAGAATTTCTAAATAGAGGGGGCGCCAATTTTCCGGCTTTATATTTTCCGCTGGGCGCCCACCAAAAGCTAGTCTACCACGCGCCGATGCTGTTCCTCATTCGTAGACATCTAAAGGGCGCCATGGTGGTACTAAAAACGGTCATTTGGTATATATTACCATGTCTACAGTGCGCCCGGTCCTCTATGCAGCGCCCGGCGCACTGTGCTCTGCAGAAAATAGAGGGGGGTCCACATTTTGCTGTTTTGACACCACTGCGTACATTGAAATGAGCCAGTGCCGCTTTTTTAAAGGCGAATGCCCCTCAAAACTTTATCGGCGATCACGTTAAGCTTGCATAACGTCCTTGGCCCCCGGGTGTGTTACTTAGTCGAGCGAGAGGGTTTCTAGAATGTCTTATGGCACCCCTTTTTTGTTTATGCCCACAAACACTACCAGTGCAGTGTTTTGAAACGCTATAGAAAGCAATAACCACTGGTCTGTTTTGACCTATGGCAGGCGAGCAGTGTTCATGGTGTTAAAAAGTGTATAGCCATCAGTAATATGGCGTAACACTAGCAGTGAAAACATCTAAATAGGTATGTACGTTTATGGGGTATGAGTTAAACTAGTTAAATCATTTATTCGACGTTAGCTATATAGGCATATAATATTCGGTAACCAGGGCGCATGCTCCAAAACTCCGTTCTTCAACCCCACGTTTGAGTGTGAGTGACTATTGTGAAAAATATTCTCAGCTATTCTCGGAACAGTTCAAGTGTATGTATTCACAAGCTGAATGACGGGACGACCGTTGTGCTTTTACACAATATAAACAGAAATTCGTTGGGAAGGCAATCATCGTGACGCGTGGCAAATACTGATTTTGTAGTTGTGTATTTATTTTGTTTGCATGAATATTGCGAGGTAATCTGTATGGTTCCTTCGGAGGGGAAATGTGTTAAAAAGCGGTAAGAAACGGAAGAGTCGTATTGCAGTTATAAAAGCTTTAAAAAGTGTATAAAAAATTTGAAATAAATGTTAAATGTCCTGATCCTCTTTTGTGGCATTGCGTTTTGAATTGGGCCAGTGATAGCCGGGGTGAATAGGTGAGTTGTGACAGGGTGGCGCTGTGTTTTTGGTTTAGCATAAAATGATTTAAAATAAATTATTCATAGCCTCATAGTTAAATTGGTATAAAATTATTAACGCATGCATTGCAGTGAACAAGATGTGATAGTTTTTTTTTTAAATTATATTCTACTAATTGCTTTTTTTTAATACCAAAAATTAACTAACTAAAAAATCACAAGTGGAAGCCTGAGCAGGCGCAGGTTGAGCAGGCGCAGCATTTCATGAAAATCGATCCCAACAGGGGTCTATCAGAAAACTGTATTATCAAGTGCTCATTTCCATCTATGACATAGCCCAAATGCTAATAAGATGCCTAACAAAGTGAAAATTTGGCCATTGTGGAAAACCTTGGGCAAATCCGATTTGCTGAATTGTGTGTAACCTAGAAAAGTTGGCATCTAAAAAGAAATGCGCTGAGAAAAAGTGTGCCGTGTGTGTGTGTGTAGTGTGGGGGGGGGGGGTCCGAATCTTTGCCTTGTCTGGCTGGCGGGCTCTGAAGTAAAAAAAATGGTAGCCCTTTGCTCCTTTACACATTTCTAAGGTACAACATAATAATATACTGATTACAGTAAAAACTCAAGACAGCAGTTCAATGGTGTTGGCCTGTACTTTTGTAATTGTCAATCAATGGTCACTAGTACTAGTAGGCAAACCCATTGGCTGCCCCATAATCAAAGTGAGTCCACATTGTGTATTGTTTTCTTGTGTTAGTTTTATGGGGAAGTGTGGGGGATTCAGAAGCGAATAATTGGATCTCCTGGGCACCAATATAATTAGTTAGCTGGTTTCAGTGCGGTCTTTTTTTTGTATTGTTGTTTTTTTTCCATATAGACAGTAAGCCTAATTACTTAGCCCAAAAAGGATTTCGTCATTGTTGTGACCTGGACATGTGGACTGGGGGGGGAACAGATGTACCGAATAATGGGGGTAACATCTTTTCATAGGGCCACGCACGTATATGGTATTACAGGCATTAATAGTGCTGGCAATGTTATCTGGTTCCCAGATGTACCATGTGTCCATATTGCCCCAATGTACGTGGCCATAGTGGCCCTGCCCAAGATGGACATCATTAGGCGGCTTATATGATCAGATCAAAAGTACACAAGCGACACTGAGAGTTTTAGTTTAATTCAGAGGTGTAGTTAAATAGCGATCAAAAACGACTGGACCGTGAGAATATCTTACGTTCGTTGTACTCTGGCCCCAAACTACGAACACGTTCAAAGTCGCGTTCAATCACCCCAGAAAATCCCCATACATAGCTCGCCCTGTGCTCTGCAGAAAATAGAGGGGGTCCACATTTTGCTGTTTTTGACACCCACGCGTACATTGAAATGAGCCAGTGCCGCTTTAAAGGCGAATGACCCTCAAAACTTTATCGCGATCACGTAACGAAGCTTTTCCTAACGTCCTTGGCCCGGTTGTGTTACTTAGTCGAGAGTGTTTCTAGAATGTCCTATGGCACCCCTTTTTTGTATGGCACACACTACCAGTGCAGTGTTTGAATACGCTATCAGAAAAGCAATAACCACTGGTCTGTTTTGACCTATGGCGTGGCGAGCAGTGTTGTTCATGGTGTTAAAACAGTGATAGCCAGTCAGTAATATGGCCTAACACTAGCAGTGAAAACATCTAAATAGTTATTGTAATATTGGGTGAGTTAAACTAGTTAATCATTATTCGTACGTAGCTATATAGGCCTATAATATTTCGGTAACCAGGGCAGGCTGCATGCTCCAAAACTCCGTTCTTCAACCCCTGTTTGAGTTGTGAGTGCTATTTGTGAAAAATATTCTCAGCTATTCTCGGAACAGTTCAAGTGTATGTATTCACAAGCTGAATGCACGGGACTGACCGTTGTGCTTATGTACACAATATAACAGAAATCGTTGTGAATGGCAATCATCGTGACGCGTGGCAAATACTGATTTTGTAGTTGTGTCATTTCATTTTCATGCATATTGTCGAAGGTATATCATGTATGGTTTCATTCGGAGGAAATGTGTTAAAAGCGGAAGATGTCTGTTATTGCAGATAAAAGCTTCAAAATTTGGTATAACAAATTTGAAATAAATTTAAATGTCCTGATCCTCTTTTGCTGGCCATGCGTTTTGAATTGGGCCAGTGAATAGCCCGGGGTGAATAGGTAGAGTTGTGACATGTGCGCGATATTTTGGTATCATAAAATGATTTTTAAAATAAATTATCAAGCCTCATAGTTAAATTTGGTATTAAATTATAAAGCATGCATGCAGTGAACAAGATGTGATATTTTTTTTTAATATTATATTCTACTAATTGCTTTTTAATTACCAAAAATAAATAAATAAAAATCACAAGTGGAGCCTGAGCAGGCGCAGGTTGAGCAGGCGCAGCATTTCATGAAAATCGATCCCAACAGGGGTTATCAGAAAACTTTATTATCAAGTGCTCATTTCCATCTATGACATAGCCCATGCCTTAATAAGAATGCCTTAACAAAGGAAAATTTGGCATTTTGGAAACCTTGGCGCAAATCCGTTTTACTGCATTGTGTACCTAGAAAGTTGCATCTAAAAGAAATGCGCGAGAAAAGTGTGCGTGTGTGTGTGTGTGTGTGGGGGGGGGGGGGGTCCGACAATCTATAGCCTTGTCTGGCTGGCGGGCTCTGAAGTAAAAAAAATGGTAGCCCTTTGCTCCTTTACACATTTCTAAGGTACACATAATAATATACTGATTACAGTAAAACATCAAGACAGCAGTTTCAATGGTGTGTTGGCCTGTACTTTTGTAATTGTCAATCAATGGTCACTAGTACTAGTAGGCAGAACATGGCCATAATCAAATTGGTCCACAATTGTTTTTCTTGTAGCCTACTTGGGGGATTCAGTAAGGAATTAATTGGATCTCCTCGGGTCACCCATTCATAAAGTTAGCTGGTTTCACGCGTCCGTACTTGTTTTTTTTTTTTCCATATAGACAGTAAGCCTAATTACTTAGCTAAAAGCTTCGTAATTTGTGACTGACATGTGGACTGACAGATTGTACCGAATAACTGAGGTGTAACATCCTTTTAATAGGGCCACGGTCAAGTATATGGTATACAGGCAATTAATAGTGGCTGGCAAATGTATCTGGTCCCAGATGTTACCATGTGGTCCATATTGCCCCAATGTACCGTGGCCATATTGGCCCTGCCCAGATGGACATACATGTAGGCGGCTTATATGTATCATATCAAAAGTACACAAGCGTACCCTTGGCCTTGTTGTATGATTGAAATTTCATCTGTGCATATTAGGAAAGTTTATTAAATTATTTTAAAAGTCACACCGTCTTTATGTAAAAAGAAGAGGACGTAGTATTTTCTATTGTACGGCACGACAGAAAATCCAAGCTTGCTTCTCTATGGGGCCGATTAGGAGAGCAGGAAAGTTCTTAACTTAGTTTTTGGTTTTATTTCTGATCCACTTGTTTGTCCAATAGATCTTCGAAAGGTTCTCATATGTTCTACAATCAATCAAGTGCAAGTAAATTTAGAGAAATTTTTATCCTTAGAAAATCTCCTCGTGTCCCATTCTTTTCAAATAGCTTCATGCAATGAGGCAATTGAGAACTTTTCCCAAGATTCATTGTGAAAATTCCCGGATGACATCGCAAATACGCATGCGTATATGAACGGGTTCGAACGCTGATATTTCGAAACCGAACTGAGGTTATGTTCCACATGAAATTAATGATACAAAAATGTAGCGGAATATCAACGGACCAAAAACAAAAGTGAGGTTGAATTCCGAACTTTGGCGGCAAAACGTGGAATATTTGGCTGTAACATGCAGCGTATTTGCGTTGGTGTGACGTCATCTGGACATTTCTACTATGACATCTTGGAACCCGTAATGTCCCGCCTGTTGTGTATGAAATCACTTGCTTGTTTACCAGCGTCCTGGAACTAACCACCACATATACCATTTCTTGTTTTGAAGACTGTTCTTCTTTCAACAGTATAGAGTATACGTACGACCAATGGAAACGAAGAAAAGAGTAGCTGTAATCGGTGCCGGAACGAGTGGACTGGTAGCTATCAAATGCTGTCTGGACGAGGGCCTTCAACCAGTGTGCTATGAAAAGACAAACGACATTGGTGGTCTGTGGTGCTTTCGCGAAGGTCAAGAGGCAGATAAATTCCATACTTCAACGGTCTTCAGATCGACTGTTACAAATACAAGTAAAGAGATCATGGCATTCAGTGACTTTCCAATGCCAAAAGAATTCCCGAATTTTCCGCAAAATACGTACATCAATCAGTACCTAAATCTGTATGCTGATAAATTTGATCTGAAACGATACGTTGTTTTCAACACTAATATCAAGCTCGTCACGCCTTCTGATGATTATGATAAATCTGGTTGCTGGAAAGTGGAGCTTGAAGACTCACGTGGTCAACAGTGGGTAGAAATCTACGATGCAGTGTTGGTTTGTAATGGACATCATGACAAACCACAACTTCCCGATTTTCCTGGTTTAGAAGACTTTCAAGGTGATGTCATACATACCAGGGATTACAAGAGACCGAGTGGTTACGAAGATAAGCGTGTCGTGGTGGTCGGAATCGGTAACTCTGCATGCGACGCTGCTGCAGAACTTTCCAGAATTGCATCCAAGGTAAGCGATCACTGTGTTTGGGTGATGGTCTATATTCGCCATCGAAAGGAGTCGGTGTCCACCGGGGGTGTCTATTTATCCACAAATGCTCAGTTATTCCTCGAAGCTTACCGCGCTCCGTCCAGTTCCTCAGCCATTTCTTCCCTTCACTCGTAAAACTTCCCTACCCCCATCCTGCCTTAAAACCATGGAGTTAGTAAAACAACCCCGCATGCAAACGTGTCACCTCATTAAAAGTTTTGTTGATGAGGTGACAGGTGTGGGAGGCTTTTGCTTGATAAAACCACTGACCTCTATACATGGATAGCGGGCTGCCGCACAGTCATGACAGTTGAATGGTCGCCGAGTGTCACAACAGGAAGTTGCTTTTCTACCTTGGTAATATGGCGGGAAACAATGCATACAGCTGCTGGTGCTCATATTCCACACAGATGTTCTATTGTCATACAAAATTCCTTAACTTTGACAAGGTGTATGCATTGTTTCCCGCCATATTACCAAGGTAGAAAAGCAAATTTCTGTTGTGACATTCGGCGACTCAGACCTGCTATCCATGTGTAGAGGTCAGTACACTGTTAGAAATTTCCGTAAATTAAGAAAACAGATTTTCCGTAAATTTACGGAAATCTGTTTTAGAAAACAAAAATAAAAAAAACAAAAAACATACAACTGTTAATTTACGGAAATATTTCAAAAATTTCTGGCAGCAAAATTTCCGGACTTTTTTTTTCGTTCCGTAATTTTAAATTACGGAAAAATTCTGTTAAAATACACATTTTTTCCATAATATGAAACAAATTTCTGTAAAATTACTGTCAAAGTTCCGTTAATTGACAGAAATTCTGTAAATTTACCCTAAAAAAGTCTGGAAATTCTGCTGCCAGAAATTTCCGTAAATTTACGGAAAATTTTCTAACAGTGTGGATAAAACTTGCCAGCCGAAAAGAGGTCATATTTGAAATAGTATCTGTAATGACCACAGTAAAACAAATTTATATAGGCTATACTAAAAAGCTACGTTTTGCGGTTATGGTTATTGTAAATGTTACCAAATCTTTATCCGCCTTCGCCTTCAGCATCACTTGAGTCAAATGGGTCTGGAATTGTTCTAATCATTTTCAAAAGTTCAACAAGTACACAAAAGACAAATTAGATGTTATAATTTCCGCATAACATCTAATTTGTATTTGTGTACTTGTTGAACTTTTGAAAATGATTAGAACAATTCCAGACCCATTTGACTCAAGTGTGAAGTCGGTCAGATTCAATTTTTACTTTTCCATGTATACACTATTTCGAAAGCTAAATTTTGCAGAAAACTCCACTGAAATTGACCAATTAATTCCAAAGAATATAATCAGTTGAAGGGTGCCAAAAAATAATAGGAAACAACAATAGACATTTTCATCTTTGTTTGGCTATATCTCAAAAATAATATTTGCGACTTCCGACTCATTTTGCTTGATCACATCACTGCTGATGTTCTTTTGGCTTCTACCAATTAAATCTAGGGGTGTCTCTAAAAAAGATGGACTTGTTTCTTGGGATGTCTGCATTGAAATTCATGCTAGTTAGTTTTCTTTTCTTTTCTATAAAATAGGTGTTTCTGGCAACGCGCACAGGGACCTGGTTGGTGTCTCGTCTTCAAGCTAGAGGTCTACCACTTGATAGTGCAATATCTAGAGCAGCGCATCTTCTACCGCGCCGGCTCGTGGAATGGGTAATTGAAATTAGAACAAATAACCAGTTCGATCACACCATGTATTCTCTCAGACCAAAGCAAGGACTCCTCACCAAAGCTGTTATAAATGACGAGCTACCCTTTCAAATAGCTAATGGGAACGTCGTGATTAAACCAAACATCGCGAAGTTTACCAAGACCGGAGTGGAATTTGAAGATGGAACTTACGAAGATATAGATTGTGTTATTATGGCTACCGGTTACCTCATTACATTCCCTATGGAGTCGTCGCTGATAAGCGTAAACGAGAACAGAGTCAGTCTGTATAGGAATAGCTTGTGAACATTTGAAGCATCCAAAAACGCGGGGATACGGCTGACAGCCCAAGCAGGTCCGGTTAATCCATATGCGAAATCCAGTGAAGTGGGCTACGAGGTTGATTAAGGCACCTGTTAAAACACCGTTGGAGAGAAATGGAGTTCACGCCAAAGAAAGTACCAAGACAGTATGACGAAGGAAAGCAGCAAGTATTCACTTAGGTCCACTATCGAGGTGGACCCGGTCAATTTCATAGATGAGATTGCAAGTGATAGTGGTGTTAAAAACCACAGCTTGGGAATATTACTCTTCCAAGACCCAGTGCTGGCTTTACGATGTTTCTTTGGACTTGGACCCATTAACAATACCGGCTCAATGGGTCCTGGGAAATGGCGATGGAGCCAAAGAGGCCTTGAAACGCATGGGGACAGGATAAACCGGATGCATACCAAACAAGGGAAGGTATCAGAGATGAACGTAATTCAGTATTCTCAGTTATTGTAAAGACTGATTTAGATGCAGTCTTTGTAGCTGCGATTTAGCTTGGATATGTTAAAAGATGAAAAGCTGAACCCCCTTGTTGTAGTGCTTGCGTTAAGGCAGGAAGACACAAAGAGTACTGGTTGTGTTTTAGTTGTTGGATCGCTGTGTTGTCGTTGTTAAAGGGGTTCACATTGCCTGTAATATCCGCATACCTCGATCGATTTAAACCAAAACTGGGAGTCCATAGGTGCAAACATCGGATTCCTCATTTGCTGATGAAATCAAAAGATCACCTACCAAGGTCAAAGTTCCTGTGACGTCAAGTTATAAAATAGGATGAAAATGTTAAAATTGACCTCAATTGAAAAGTTGAAATTCAATTGGGAACCAAACATGGTTTATTGATAGTAAATGGGAAAAACACTGATCTATAGAGGTCCGTGCATGGGAACCAATTGTTTAGGACGTCAAAAGGTCACATATCAAGGTCAAAGGGCATGTGAGGCTATCTTAACCAAACCCACGACGGTGGCGACACAGCCGTTCGAGGATCGCAATTATTTTTTTGCGGTGATATCATATGAAATATTGTCGATGGTACTTGGTGGCCAGTTACGCGTAGATTGGTACACAAACGCTGTTCAAAGGCAACTACGTCTTACGAGGTTAAGGGTAAATTTCGTGGTTGGTAAACACCCCCTTTATGTATGTTTCGATAGACATCCTGAGGAACATGATCCACAAAATAATTTGATTCTGATTTGGTTTTCTATATCACTGTTCCTATGGCCACTGTGCTGATTCTGGCCGTTGTAAAATACAACAAATAAAAAGATCTTGCGAAGGCAATGATTAGGATTAGGATTAGCCAGGCTTGCAACACTAAGACTTAACGGTTCAGATGATACAAACATTTCAACTTCTTGGAGGTGGGGGGGGGGGGGGGGGGGGTTAGGCTGTGGAAAATCCCAAGGAAATGCCTTTAACTTATTTCTGGACTCGCAGTGATTTGTAAGTTAACTGGGTGACGATCGACAAAACATGTCCCCCACTACCCCATCATCTACACAAACCCACACTCTACATATTTGAGATAAGATACAGCCCGTGTCAACACACATGTGGTAATCTTGACGGGGGATTTTATTGGAATTTTACCCTTTCTGGAGCCAATAATCATCTTTAAACTATGTATTAATGTGCATATGTCGCATAAAGGACCAGATCAGAAATTAGCTCAACAGAATGTCACCAGGAACATCGTCTAAGAGTGAGGAAAACTCTAAAATAGACCCCTGTATCACGACCCAGTAACGCCATGCTGTCCTCATCAGTGGCGGCGCTCGAGTGCAGCACACGCCACGTTACATGGAGTCAGTGACCCGGCACACGGACTTGTTACCACCGGTCTCGGCGGCGCTGAAATAAACACAGCTGACCCCTACATTCAGAGCTTAGAACATCCATAAGTGGGGCCTTTGCTAATGTGGCCCATTAGGAATACATAACCAGAGATGTAAATCATTTAAAGGGAGCTGTCTCGATCGTTGAAGGATGAGTGTAGGGACCATGTGAAGCAAAGTGGATATCCCAAACCTTGAGAAGAAGCTGATGAACAAAAAATAGAAGCTCTTGAAACCACACCAGACGCGAGACGGAAACTGTATAGCAAAAAAAGCAACATTCTATTCTTCAATGTACCCAGTCTGGTTCCGGCGTTGAAGACCAGGAGGAGACTTTATGTAATTATCTGTCTGAGGACCATCAAGGTACCCACGTGAGGAAATGACCTTTGTCAATGTCAATCGCACTTCAACCACAAAGACAACACCTGGTAAACCTCATTCCCAATCATAGCTAAGTTGTTCGGATGAACGATAGGAAACTAATGTTCTAAACTTCAAACCAGCCCAAGGTATTAAGTTTGCTGTTGCACCTCATCTACCTGCTGTGATGCAGGCTGAAAGAGTCGTCTAGTTCCAGATAAGGAACAGTCTACTTTCGGAGGGAAGACTGCTAAGATCAAGGTTACTGGCACCAAGGTTCAGCTTATGGTCAATTAACTCTCGTACAAGGAGTATGTAAGTCTTAAACTTACTCTTGTATTCAGTTTGCATGCCTGTTGAACATTCCAATGAACTTAATTTTTTGAACTTACCCAGAAGATGAGTAATTATTTATTGTTTTCTCAATGGCTTGAACACTTCTACTGTTTGACATTAATTTGCAATTTATGCATTGAATGAACACTGTTTGACACTAATTTGCCATTAATAAGCTGTGTTATCTACATCATTTTTCAAGGACTGCATTTTCCTCCATGTCTAGAGTTTCACGGAACATTTCTTATTTTACAATAGCATCTTTGAAACCCCAATTGACTGTCAAATGTTTAAGGTCTAATTCATCATCTACTTTGCTGGGTTATTATATGTTTTGGTTAGTAATGACTGAACAAATATTACCTGGGGCTGAATTTACATTCAGTCATGTCTACCTAATTTGCTGGAAATCAATTTGGCGTTCATCCAAAGTCCATCCAAACACCTCAAATTTTCGCTCAGTTCTGGTTCATTGTGTTTGTTTAGTTCAACTTTACCCTTGTTGGACCAATTCCTATTTTTTTTTTCTTTGCTTATCTTAAGTGTCCGTTTGATTAATTTTCTGATCTAATTGCTTTCCAGCTAAGTTGGTTGTTTTTCTTCTCATGTTTTTGTTTTTCATATGTATTAAAAATTGCTAATTTGGTATTCTTAATTTGTCCACTCACATATTAATTTTCAGTATCTTTATCAGTAGCAATGTTAGGTCCTGGGATTATTGTCATCTAGGGATATATTTTTGAATATTCATGGGAGGGGGGGGGGGGGGGGGGGGGGGGGGGGGGGGGGGGGGGGGGGGGGGGGGGGGGTTTACATTTAATTACTTTATTTATAAAAAAACCCAAAGAATTAAAATTATTGAAAATACAGCATTATATGGTCAGTTGTTTGCCCATTTAATTTACAATTAAGAGGTCTGAGCTCACTGGTCTTATATAATCAAACTTTTAGATATAGATTAGAAATGAAGGGTTTGCATTATCGTTTATGGGCTAAGGTGGTGTCCCGGTGGAGAACTATCAAGTGATGGGCTAGGTTGCGCCTCGCCCATTATTTGGTTTTCCAGCCTCGGAAACATTACTTCGCTCATGGGACGATGCTGCAACACCACTTTATTTCCTTAAAATATTCTTTTATTCTTACCAAATTTTGCTGGAACAAGTTGTTTTCATCTGCTTTTCCCAGGTTCGTATGTTTCTCCCTCCCTCTTTCCCATTTTTCTCCTTTTGCCAAAATTGTTCAAATCCTCCAAATTGTTTTAATTTATTTTTGAGTTTTTAATGATTATAATCCAACTTTTGCTTTACAGCAATTGTCCAATGGGCCACTTGCATCAATTATTTCAAGTTTCAGTATTTTACAATTTGACTTATCCAAAAATCAAATCACTATGTATTTTATGTCATTCATGGATTTAGAATATCTCCCAAATATTAACACCCCTTTTCCAATTTGCTGGTAATCAATTATATTGCTTTAAAAAATTAGGTTGATTACCATGTATATTTCTGGTCATGTTTGCAAGGTTTATTTAGCTCCACGGTTCTATACTATGTTCTCCTTATACTTTCTTTTTGTCACATTGTTCACACTTTAATGCTTCGCTTGCTGTTACTTTTTATTTTTATTGTAATGTTTTTCAGTAAGTAATTTTTAATTTTATGATCTCTCATGATTTTATCCCCAATTTGTAAATTTAGCTTGTCTTATTTAAGTTTGGCTATTTAAATCCTCTTACCCCCCCCCCCACCCCCCCCCATTTGTGGTCATTTCCAGTGACATTGGGATTTTAGTTTAAGACCCATTTTGATGACTTTTGTTAAATATGTTGCACGATACTGAGGTGGAGCGTTTCCCAGTCGGGCTTATCAGCATTTTTCTCATCACCTGTGTGTTCGCTTGTTTCCCTTTATGAGGCCAAGAGCATTAGTTATTACCTGGAAATAGCTGATAACAAGCTTATTTTTTCAGGATAGTCCAGGCGATGATAGAATAACATACTAAAAGTCCCCAAAAATCCCCCATGGAGCTCTTCTCCAAAAATCCAAGATGGCGTCCAAAAATGGCCGACCATTTTTTATTTTTATCAAACTTTCAACCAGACAAGTCGGCAATACAAAACAAAGTGTTCTATATATGTTTTTAAGGAACAGAGAATCTAATAAAGTCATATTGTTAGACTTAAAAACTCGCAATATTCCTAAATAAGATGGCGACCAAAATGGCCGCCATTTTCTGATTGTATTACAACTTGATAAGTCGGCCAGTTAGAAGCACCAAATTAAGTGTCTAAAATATGTTTAAGGAAGAGAATCATATAATAGAAGATTATTTAGGGTCTCTCTAAAACTCATGAAGTAGCCACAACCAAGATGGGGGTGGGGGCTTAAAAACTGTTCATTTTATTATAGTATAAAGATGCAAAAATAGAAGTTTCCGGTACAATAGTTGTCACCGTCAATATGGTGCAGTATCTTCAACACTAATGTCAATTTAATATTGGCACAATTCTCATTAGCATTGACTATTATAATGTCGGTGCAGTGATTGCAGGTTGACCAAGATTTACATGTACATTGAGTGTATTCAGGTGTATCAAAAGAACAAGATGTTCTTGAATACTGCTACAATCATAGGTTTGAGCAAAGTGTCTGGTTGTGAATGAGATGGTCTGTTTGTAATTTTGCACATGTCGCCA
>JAMKCH010085681.1:0-67550 GCA_023653785.1 Ophioderma brevispina
AACAACAAAATGACTTACACCTGAACGACCTTCCCCTAATTTCCTGATGTTTTCCTCGGGCATTCGAGTATTGTTTCTCTTATTACCACGTTGACTATTTAAAGCACAGTCATTTTTTTCCAATTGAAAATGCGCACCTGTGCTCTCATTTCCCATATCAACAAAGAATATAAGTTTCTTCGTGAATTGACGGACATTAAATCTCGTGAAAGTTATTTTACTTCACTATATATGACGTCCTACATAACAACTACCTTTAGAACAATGATCAAACGCACGAAGAAAAAACAACAAACAAAAACAAGAAAGAAACCTGCATCAAATTACTGAGCTAAATAGATGTGCGTTTTCATAGCCCGTTTATAACTGTCAAGGTGGGAGCCTCACGAATGTGGTGGGGAAGTGGCGGTCCAAGCATATTATAAGGACGGCCCTGCGACAGTCCAAGGCGTTCTCATACAACGTTGTTTTCTGGTAGTTCTTGTTGTATCTTGGTTCAGTTTTAAAGCTTTTGTGAGATAATGGTGGAGCTTGACCATTAACAATTTGCAAACAGCGCAGTATATATGGCAAAGATTGCGTTCACGAACTGGGTACCAATGCAGTGAGTCAAGCATGACAGCTAGCCTATCAAGTCCTCGAAGTCAGGAACAATGATTGGCCGATTGTTTTCTGGATTGGCTGAAGGGCGCTTGAGTCCTTGCGATGGTTCCATTCAGTTGGCATTGACCCATATCCCAGTCGAGATAGAAATAAGGCAACGACCCCTCAACTTTATGTGCCACCCGGATTTCAAAAATTGAGGCTCCGAGCTGATTTGGCCCCAAAAAACAGTTTTTTGTTTGTTTTCGGAACTAGCTTTCAGAATTTCCGAAATAAGCTGTGATTTCCCTCATTTCCAGCTACTTTTTGGGTGTTTCGAAGAAATATGTGGTTGAAAATGGCTTTGGACATAAAAGTAGTCCTGAACTGAAAATGGGACCTAAAATGGGGTCACTGCAACTGAAAAAGAGCCTAAATATGAAGGGTCTTAAAGCGACACATACCTCCCAAGGGTAGTTGAAGCTAGCGTCTTGATCCCAAATAGCGGCGCACTCCAATGCGTAGGTTTAATGAGCATAGTAGCGCAGATAACAGCATGCATCTGCCTCGACATGGTCATGTTATGCCGAGATTCCGGAACATGGCAAATGTCCTGAATAGTACTAGTGGAGGTAGTTCCTGATCCTGTCAGTGGCCGGCTATACAAACTTAGTTTGGTTATGATCATGAGTTTGGTTTGCTTTCATCCATTTTTTAGACCTGTTAGCAGATCCAGCTTTCGCAGTGCCTCCCCTTGCAACATTGGACCACCGATTGAATGATATGCACATTTTTGAAACTTCATCAGCATAGATGTGATGTCTGAGTTGAGACTCGGGATTCACACCCGGGTATGTGTAAATTAGAATTCAAAAGAGGCCCTACCTGATCCTGTGGGACACTATACATTGTAGCAAACGAATACCATCATCAAAACACCACACCACTTGTTCTGGATTCAGGGGACTTCAACCCACTTAATCGCAGTGCCACAAATACCAATCCTCCGATCAACGTTTGCAACAGAATACTCTGGTCAACAGTGCCAAATGCTGCAGACAATGTTAATATATAACCATAATTTTCATCAAATTGATTGGTTCAAGAATTTGGAATGTCCAAAATACAATGACAAAAGTTTCAATGGTAAATTATCATTAATACACTAAAATGTAAAATTTTACAACAGACTTGTAGTAACTCTCTCAGTATAATACTCGGCCTCGTACTCGAGGTACGAGTACAATTTGTGTACTCATCGCGTACTCAGGTCTGGGTACTCGTACTCATACTCGCACTCATGCAGGCATAAGTATGCGTAATCTACGCGTACGCGTGGATTTCAATGTTGCTGTACTCAGACTCGTAACTCGTACTCAGGACCAAATACGTCATACTCGTACTCGTACTCAGGGTCAAGGACTCGTACTCTTACTCGTACTCATGAAATTACTCAAAAACTGAAGCTGCTGTTGGCTTACAGATGATAGCAGTCAAATTACCTAATTAAAAATCTCCATTGTATCTATAAATATCAATTGATCGGGTATACTGCACGAATACCGTCACCGGAGATCCAATAGCTATGCCATCTTCTACATGTCCTTATTTATTTATTTCACAACAGTTTTCCCATCTAAAATAGCTATTGCAGCATCATCATCATAAACATAGCCTAACATTGTCCACTTGGATCACACACAATGACAGTATCTGATGATGCACACTGATGACAATTATCTTATGATTGCAGTCTTTACTGCTAATACTGGGGAAAACCAGCATTTATAGTACTTAGCCATCTAGAGTGATCTTTAACACATAATTCTCATGTAGCACTATTTTTAATTTTAAAAAGTAATGTTATCATTCAGTCTTGCAGTGACAATGTCATGCGTATGATCCTGCCGACGGAGGGGCCAAAGACATTTTTGATAAAATCCACAGTTCAATAGTAGAACGCACACGTCTAGAGTCCATTTTGTAGGTTGATCAACATGCGTGTTTAAATCACCCAAGATGACTAACTTTAGGAAGGATAGCCACTTCACCAACAGACTCACACTCTTCCAAAATGTAGATATTCGTAACCGTTTTGTTCTCTAGATGCGGGGATTAGCAGAGCGAAAGTTCACCTGCAGAAAATTTAATATACCAACCTCTCCTAGATAGATGTTCCCCGAGGTAATGGAAAAATGTACCCTGGGTGTAGTACACTCACTCCTCACAATACTACCCCTTTCATTTATACCAAGTCTCTGTCAAAAATACTATTCATACATTTTGAATTATTAGTCCGATAGGTCCAACAACCGACTCTATTGAAGCCTGCATAAAAGATTCTAGTCACCTCGCTAGTCACCGACGGCAATCGCGCATGTGTAGTACATTCCTATATATTCAAATAACCATAAGACTCCGGGCTATCTATAGCGAGGGCTCGATCAAGCCACGGCTGACTGACTTAAGTTTTAAATAACCGCATTTGCAGTCAATTGCATTATACACACACCGAATGGTAAATCTTTGTGTAATTGTTCGTGTCCATTCCAACCATGCTTGACCGCGCTGAAACTGACCCTTCTTAGTCAAAATCACGGTTCCGGCGCTTGAATTTATGAACGCAATCATCCTCCCCATTGCGTTTTCCCAATTCAAAATTGGTTCCACTGCCGGGAAAATAGCCATGCATATGTGCAATGTCAGCATAGTAAACGTTCATGTCACCCTGCATAGTAGACAATGTGTTCAGAATTGACCCAGTGACACCGACACAAATTAGTACTCTCACTATTCACATTATATCGCGCATATAACGATTCTTTAGGAGTACTTTTCAACCCGCCAATTTCTGGGATTGCCTCATGGCGCAACTTTACTAACACAAAACACAACATCCACAATTCACCAACTATTGAATTCTGTTTTCATGCTTCCAATAGCGGAGACCATCCCGGATTTTCCATTATCATTTCGCATATTTTACCACCTGAGGTCTGAAATGTCTCTCGAAGTCATGAACGCCCTTGCAAAATTTCCGAAATCCTCCCAGGTTGTATCACAAAATATACGTCCACCCTTCAGTATGGGTTTAATGAGCGGCGCTCTTACCATTTGTAATTGTTACGAGAAGTTTGTTTCTTGAGGAGTGGTGTTCTATTCTTACAGATTTGAGCTCCCACAGTATATGTTCAGAATCCTAAGTTAATGTTATGTACGTAACTTGACCAGTGTAACTCTTAACGATAGTTTAATATTTTTTTTCACCTTGTTGTTCCGCCATCTTATCCGCCGACGCTTTTGGGTCGATCGGTGATGGATCGAACACATGGTTGATTACAAATAGCAAGGTTAGGTAGAGAATCACATTCTAGAAGTTTGGGGGGAAAGGCCAGGAAGATGTTTTTCTTAGTTTGAAGGATGCTGATCAGTTTTTGGGTCAACTCTTGGGAATAATGTGGGAACTTAGTAAAATAGGGGGTACATTAGTACGGGGAACTTTGAAATCAAGTCAAATTGTGTTGAAATGTACACCAAGGTATTTGTCCTCATTATAAGGTTTAAAAGGGTATCGTTTTCAGTTCCCGACCTTTTACTGCTACAGCCCTGAAAAGGTTCAAGGTCATTCTTGGGAAAATATCAATCTCTGATTTTTTTCTCATTACTCCACTGAAATTTAAGGCTTCCTGTTAATAATTTGAAAAAAGTGTCTCCAAGTGTTGTCGACCACATTAAATAATAAACACTGTCCTATGCGCCAATTTAATCGACAATTTTGCCTCTTCTATCCGAACGGCTGAATCTTTACTCAAAATTGTAATCAAATTTTTGGTGATATACTTCCATTGTGAGGGGAGAAAACTGAAAATTCGGACCACCATCGGTCCACACACATTAATCCACATTAAATATAATATTGTTTTAGTGTAACTTTTCATTTTGCTTCAGACTTAAATCCATTTCTTAAGCACGTAATATACACAAAGCTAGCATTTTTTATGCTATACCTTTGATATTATATTTCAATATTTCCAAAACGACTCAAAATATTAACGTGAGTTTTGCAACCAATTCGCCCCTGAAAAGATCGCATACTTTTTTTCCGGATGTAGCAATACTAATAAATAAAACAAACACGAAAAAATGAGAAGAAAGGACAAGTCAAATAATCACAAAAATGCGTGCAAAGAAATAAAAAAGTGTTGTTAGCCAATCGCTGAGAATTTCTTGTGTGCGAATTGTCCATATTATACTGCTCTGTCCACAGACGTAACTAAGTTAACCTGCCAACGTTCATGACCCAGATGAACTAAACTTCATTATCTGATACCGGAAAGGGAGATGAGAGAAGAAGGGGGTGAGGGAAGGAAGGCGGAAGAGGAAGACAAGGAGTAAAAGGAAAGATGCGAATCAGAAATGAGGAAAAAAAGAACAGGGAGGGTGGGAGAACGGAAGAGGGGATTTGTAGCGACTGTTTTGTTGTATAGAATGGAAATAAATTCAATTGGAAGATGATCCAATGGCATTGCATTGTCAGTAACAGTTCTGGTTTGTTAAGATAAAGAAATCAGTAAATGTATAGTTTCTTAGAACAAGAAAACTGTCAATGCAAGTTTAATAAATCTTTTTAAAATAAAAAAAGGTTGTCTTTGGAAGTTTTTAATATTTTAACTTTAAAATACACTGTAATGACCCCCTTTTAAATTTCAGAGACTCAAGAATCAATTTCTTCTGTCCTCCTAATCCACTTTTTCAAGTTTGCATAAAGGGTCCACTTTTTAAAAAGTTTAACACCCAAATTCAAACTTCACGACCTACGTGCAATTTCGTGGCACAATTTCATGGCAATTTGAACTCGGGAAGAGAGGCACGTCCTTATTTAACTTTAGTGTTGAAAACAAAACAATGTGTCTTGGTCCGGATTCGAACAGCCTACCTCCATATTATTACTAGAACGGCGCTCTAACCAACGTGAGCTATCAAGGCAGGGTTAGTAGTGGAGCGATAGATTGTTTATCTACTGCGGATGCCCGACGCTCCGTGCAGGTTCCCGCAACTGGAGAACCGGGAGCGATCACTGAAAAGAGCGTCATTTGAAATAAAAAAACAGAGCGATCACTGATGAAAAGAGGTGATACCCATGGCTACAACACTCGTGACCACCCAGGCCCCTGATTAACTACAATTTTGGATATTTCTGCTTTCTAGTTATGACTACTCCTCCATCGAGTCACAATATCCCGTATTCGTAACCCCTTTTAATTGCTCGAAGTTCCCCTCAAAAATATCTTATCTCATATAGTTATCATTTTTCTAAATAATAAAACGTAAATATTTCGCATCCCGTATATTTTCTTCTCAAAAACTACTCCAATGTCCAAACCCTTAACTTCCGTCAAACCACAACCAAAGCGTGTTATTGACTCATTTTTTTTCACTCCCCTAGATTTCCTTACCACAATTATGCTTATATCCCCTGTCTTAGGTCCTGTCGTTCCGAGTTTGGTATTTTCGACTCTCGTAATTTTGCACCCGAAACCCATATTCGTCAAGGTTTTCTTTTCCTTTTTTCTAATATCCCCTCCTTCCCTGTATTCCAACATACCATATTATATTTTTTCTCATAACTCCTCATAGCCAGTTGTTAGAGCGCCGTTCTAGTAATACGGAGGTCGACGGTTTGAATCCGGCCAACGGCACTGGTTTTTTTTTCCAACACTCATGTGCGCTGCCCATCTCCTGCAGGAAGATTAATAAACATAATCATACACGAGCTTGTTAAAATTGGGTAATAATTTCACGTAGGATAAATACACATAGCATCCTTGTCCAGGCTTCCCTTTTTCAACCTTTTGATTGTTGTTTTGTTTGGAGAGCTTTTACTGCTAGTTATAGCAAAAGAAAACCGTTGCAATTTTGTCCAGATGTTCCTTTAGTTGTCATGATTGATGTACTATTAAAAGTATAATAGACTTTTCATCTGTCCTATGGATTACACAATGTATAGTTTTGCCTATTTACTTTTACACAGCCTAAGGGGGGGGGGGGGGGGGGGGGGGGGGGGGGGGGGGGGGGGGCCCCTTAAAATGGTTCAAGGTCATCATGTGTATTTTTTTTTTAGAAGACACCGATTTTTCTCAATTGGCTAATTCTTCATGCTGTTGGAGAGTTCTTTAATACTGTTTTGTGTTTTGTAAACTTTTGTTTGGACTTTTGTAGTATAATTAAGGCCCTAGGGAAATATCAATAGTGCCCACAGAATCTATGGGGGATTCACCCCGGATCATGACTGTCGCCTCAACAAACGGCCTTGAGCTACGTAACATAAACTAAATTATCTTTCCGAAACATTACCCTGTAACATTCCTAAAGAAACAATATTTTAACAATTTTACACAAATCGGATCATTAGAAGTTAGAATATTTACCCCATTATGACCTTGAACACGTTTGGCCTATCGTGCAAATACAAAGGTTGTACATATAGCAAATTATTTTTTTAGGGTGGATAAAAAGAAAGAGGGGAGTGAAAGAGGGTATGATGGGATACAAGGGAGATGGCGGGGGGATGAAAGGGTAGGGGAATTAGGAAAAGAAAGATAGGATGGAAGAATGTGGGGAGGTGACGTGGAGCAACGGAAAAAAGAGTAGAAAGAGATAGGAGAGAAAGAAGGTGATGAGTCATGTGCAGCTGGCGGAAAGAGCCGTCTGGTGCAAAGAAGGATGGAGAGAAAAAGGAAGGCTTAGAGAGCTAAACAATAAAAGAGTAAAAGGATGAAAAGAGAACAATCGGAGACGTGAAAAACAAACAAAGAAAAGAAGAGTAGGAGGAAAGATTATTGGACTAGGGTTAGGAAGGGGGAGAAAAGAAAAATGAGGATAAAACATTAGATGGACGAAGAGGGTATAAGAAGGGAAAGGGGGATATGATGGTTGAACGGAGAAGAAATGGAGAGTGAAGAGAGAGAAAGAAGGGGAAAGGGTTGTAAGACAGGAGAAGGGTAGGTGGAGACCAAAAAAAAATAAGAGCCAGGGGAATAAAACGAGAGATGGTGGTGGAAAGGGAATAAAGAAAAAAGGGAGTAGAGAAGGAAACAGCAGAAAAATGTTTCGAGAGCGGATCGGGATGAGAGAGAGAGAGAAGGCAGTGAAGGGATCCTTAGGAGTCAATAAATAGGTTTATACATTTTCAATCAATTTTCCCATGTTGATTTTTCCCCCCTTCCCTATCTCAAAATGCTCAAGGATGCAAAAGTTGTATCATTGAGATTTGGAATCACCAGGTCAGTAGTTTGCCTAGAAACCATCAAACATCTCGTGCAGACTCTTTGGCAAGTCATATGGGCCCTACTGCAGGACCAGTCCATTGGTAGATCCACAGAACTTTCATATGACCTTCATAAATATATATACTTGTAGTGGTTGAGCCCTTTCGACTGATTCATGGTACAGACCATTGCTGGTTCAAGGGCTTGCTCGGTGTGACACCAACAGAATGTGTCTTATATACATCTCTTTTGGTTAAGACACGCCGGTGCACCTCACCGTCTATGATTGAAACCCGATTGATCGTATAAGTGAGGGTATTCGTGAAACTTGAGTAACGGTTTTCCTTTTCCAGATTCTCTACTTTCATTTTTCATCGCTCTCCTTAATTGGATTTGAGCACTTTTTAATTGCCAAGATATCCCTGTCAAAGCACTGTTATATATATATATATAATATACTCTCTCTAAAGGCAAAAGAGTGAAGTTCACTCTTTTTAGATGACTCAGCCCACTCTGAATAGTGAAAATTTCACACCTTTCACAGAACACTTTTTGGGTCAAATTTTATCTTGATATTGACAAAATTATATCTTTTATCCATTTGTTTAATTATAAATAGTAAATTTGAGCTCAAAAAGTAGTCTTGAAAGGTGGTGAAATGTCACTCTTTTCAGAGTGGACCCTTTAGTCACTCTAAAAGAGTTAAAATCACTCTTTTGCCAGTAGATAATATTATTGATATATAAAAACAAAAATTATATTTTATATATAATATATATATATATATATATATCATATCTTATATATAATATATATATATATATAATATATATATATATATCTAATATATAATAACCCGTAACTACATTCCTTTTCACTTTTTTTAAAAATTACGGAGCGGACCCCGGCTTGTGTGGGCACTTTCCCCTAAATCTAACAAGCAAAAAATAAACGCTACCTCCTTTTTTGCGTGATCGGCAGATGGGTAGCATTTTTCTCTTTATATGGATGTTTAGGTAGATAGATAGTAAATACCAGACATACATGCAGCACACTCACACACCGCCCACACACACACGCGTCACACACCATTCGCGCGCGCTCGCACACAACACACACAAACACAACACACTTCTCTCTCTCTCTCTCACACAACACACACACACACACATTACTGAACAGTTCCATTCTGACATCTGCGGCTACCCCATACTGCACAACCGGATGCGCTACACACGGGATTGCCACCTTTGCATTACTCACCTTGCCAGTAACTCACCCCATGGAAACATATTGCCACCATCCCCGCCAGACTCCACCCGGAGTGGGGCAACGACCCAAATTGCGGTGTTCATGTCACCAATGTTCTACAAGCCACCTAAACCATCGGCTCCAAGCCATACTCTCTACCAACTTAGGTGCAACCATGCATTTACGCGGCGACTTTAACATCATAGCTACCTGGTGTTACAGGAAAACCAACCCTGATGGAGCTAAAAAAAACCCCTAGAGACTGGGCCTCAAAATCCCGTGTACAACTTTTGCACGACCCCAAGCAACCCGACACTTTCAACTCTGTGAAGGGGGAATACGTCTACAAACCCTGACCTTGCTTTTCAAACATTGGACACCACCTCTCATTCACATAACTTTGTCCCAACAAAGCCAGTGAAAAGGTGAACTTCCGCAAGGCAAGACTTGGACCAGTTCAAGAACCTGGGGGATTCAGAGTGCCCACAACCTCCAAACCAACCTCCTCCAACCTGACAATTCTTACACAGCACTGTGTAAACTCTTTATTAATTAGCAAAGTGAAGACATCCCCACGTGGCTGCCGTCGCAGTTATACCCTTCCTGGGATGAGAATGTGATTACTCTTTACAATGATTTCCGGATTCTGAACCCGGGTGAAGAAGCGTTCCATCCAAGGCTTCATATCTTACAAACTGCGTGGACCAGTGAAACCCTTGAGCGCTGGGGAGACCGGTCCCAGGATCGCTTACCCACTCCCGCAGGAAGGCTGGAGGTATAACCGCCTCACCGGCAGAATTTCCAAACATCGAAATGTCCAGTGACTGCCACTCAATTGCTGAGCAACTCTCGCAAATGGTCGTTTCTCAGAACATTGATAAGATCACACTCGCTCTTCAAAAAAAGATCACAAACGTTCGTCGAGCCCCCGGCGTAGACGGGTCACTTTCGACATCCCTCACTAGATGAGCTTACCGCTGCTATCAGCCAACTAAGAGTGGAAAGGCTCAGGGGCCCTGATAACATACCAGCAGAGTGCCTGATGCAATGCGGCCCACGATGTCTAGATGCTCCAGGAGTTCAAAAACACCTTTACCTTACCAACCATTCCTTACCGACCCAAGATTCTGGAGTAAAGGAGCTACTATCATCGCACTCCCTACACCAAACAAGCCCTGCCGACAACCCTAAGAATACCGCCCAATATCACTATTGTGTTTCGCCCTCCTTCAAACTCCTTGAGAGATGATCCTGGCCCGGCTGGACCCGTCGTCGCCCCATCCCTGACGAACAAGCAGGAATTCGACGTGGCCGGAGCACTGTCCAGCAATATTTTAAAACTCACAAATGATATTTAGGAAAGCTTTGAAAAGCGCCTAAAGGCAGCGTCATCCTTGTGGACCTTCACTGCAGCGTACGACACCTTGTGGCACCAGGGACTGACACTCAAGCTTCTACGGACCATCCCGGATCGTCACCTTGTACAATTCATTGTAAACATGCTTGCAAAACCGTAGCTTTATTCTCAAGACCAGTGATGGTCAGAGTAAAGTCGTCCTGCGTCGTCTAGGAACGGAGTACCACAATATCTGTCCTGGTCCCATGCTGTTTCACTTGTTAGCATCGATTACCTCAAACAACATCCAACAATATGGCTACGCACGATCTTGCCCTCCTCCCACTCGGACACAACTGGGACAGAAGTAGAAGCATCACTTACTAGCAGAACATGGCCCTATACTGCAGCATATCTCAAGACCTGGAGACTGAAGCTGTGCGAAGCCAAGACCACCGCTACTGCCTTCCCCCTCACACCAAAGAGGCTCAGCGCCAGCTTCAAATCAACCCCATGGAGCACCTCTGCATACAATCCTACACCAACCTACTTGGGAGTGAAGCTTGACCGGCCGCTTACATTATCGGCAGCACCTCTAGTCCGTATGCGCCAATGTATCTTCGAGGAACAACCTCTGTGCCGACTGCTTGGATCTTCAGAAAGTGGGGTGCCAGCCCAACACCCTACGCACCACTGCCTTGCTCTGGTCTACAGCATTTTTTTTTTTTTTTTTTTTTTGGTTTGGCTGAATATGCCGCCCCCGCATGATGCACCATCTCTCACCAAAGAAGCTAGGACACATACTCACGAGACCTGATAACCATCACTGGCTGCCTCGTCCTAGGCCCATCTGAAATCCTACCAGTGCTTTCAGGCGTTGTACCTGCAGTACTTCGGAGCGAACACCCACAACAACTAGTGACTAAGGCCCTGCTGGACACAAGCACCTGCTGAATACCACTGACAAAGAATCCCGAACTCGGTGGACAGATACTGCGCTCTCGCCGACATTTCTGCCGACACGCTGCTAAACTCTCCAGTTCCCCATTCAACCTCTTACATACATGGAATACTACCTGTCTAGATACCCCAAACCAGATCCCGCTCATTACACCTAAGACAGACTACCACCCCTCTACTCTTCCTTGTGGGAACTGTGGTAAAATCTTTAAATCCGATTAAGGAGGCCGACTCGTTATTTGTATTGAGTTAATCTGTGAAGATTAGGTATTTCTTTATTGGCCATATAAAAACACTGCAGACATGCGTCTATTCAAAGGCATACAAAACCTATTAGCATGTTTGATACTCAAAAAGTAGCATTTAATTGTTTGACAATCATCATGGACAAACTATAGACATGCCGTAGCAATGGCCGCGAGATTGGCCGACGTCACTATTGCCGTGAGATTTGAATTATTGGGTAAAATGGATGCGCCCATCAGTTACTGATTTCATTTTTGTCTTCTAATTAATTAATTGTATTAATATCATCAATGTGGAGAATCGGTTATAAACTGATAGAATCCCATTGGATGTAGGAAAAGAGGTGTGTGCTTACAAAATTGTCATATATCTTTTTTTCGTAGTCGATTTCTTTAATTTCTTAACACGTGGAAGTATATTAAATTGGCTTTATTAAAAAACAAATCATGATTCAGGACTTTATCAGTTCAAGGTCATCTGCAATCGATTGACCACAATTTTGTTTTATATCACGTAGTATAATATACGCTTTAAGTGTTTAGATTGAATTAACTTTTATGGCGAATTGCTGCCAGGATTTGTCCTGTAAAATTAACAGTATTTTTTACAGTGTAGAATATTTTGGATTATTTGGAAGTCTTGTTGAATTTTAAATGTGATAATGGTGTGATACCAGGTTCATCTCTCAATTGTACGTTTTGTCCAGTACTAAGAGTCACATATAATTGAGCGCCTCTATAGAACTCGGTGGTAAAATTTTATGGCACTCGTCAGTTGTTTCATCGAGTTGTTTCTCGTAAGACTATGGAACTATAATAGCCTGCGGACCACTCTGTCACAAATTGTATGTTCAGTTTAGCTTTTATAAAGGCTGTTTAATACTATTAAAAACAAATTAAAGGTGGTGACCAGATTCGAAAAAGCTCGTTGCCCCACTTTACTCCATCAGGACTTATGATTTTGATTATAGACAAGTTCAATTTTTACTACATTTATCGGGTGATTTAAGGCCAGAGCGGATCGCCTAAAATCCTGTCCCCCAAAGAAACCCAGATTTTACCGGAATTTTGATATCTAGAGAAGTATTGTTATTCTATATACCCTGTGGAATTTCAGGATAAAGGCTCATTGCGTTTTGAAGTTATGAATGATGAAAGTGTCCCTTTTGGTCGACCAAGATTAATTTACATAAGACTCTCTATGGGGCTTATAAAATCGCGTCGTTTTTAACTCTCGCATCAAACGCATTGAAAATTACTGGCGCGAAATTTACAGAGGGGGTGGGTTTTGGGGCGAAGGCCCTTCTATCAAGATGAAAACGTCAAATACTTAAATCGGGCCATCCTTTAAGGCCCAAAATTATGAACAAATAGTGGTATATATCTCCGCTTTCTGTTATGCAACCGGCTTGTGCAACTGGAACGAGTTTGTAACTCAAATTCAATGGTCAATGGTTATTTAGGTCTCATATTGTATCAAATTTTGGAGGTTTGTCCGATGGCTATGCAGATAATTTAATCGCGTTAGGTCTTGCAGCTAGAATAAAATGTTGGCGACATTGTTGCGTTTGATGGTGTCTAGGGTTTACCATTTTCGTCAACATACTGTTTTTGCCACTTTTTATCATGTAAATGAGGTAATAAATGTATGAATTACAATTAAGAGAATATGCTGTGTGCAATGTGAGATGTGGTTGTACTACTGAAATTAAGTGGTGCTTTATGTTGAACAGGTCTTATGGGTAATTTATTGGTGAAGCAAACATTTCTATGCAATGGCTGGAAACCATTGGGAGTTGTGAACATATAAGGGGGCAAGGCATGGAGTAGCTTTCTCCGATAAATGTTACCCTGTCACTTAAAGTGTTAGATTTTGGAATAAAACCGGGTTGGAGAGCGGTTGGTAGTGCGTAGAATAGGCAAAATGTTCTTCTACTAAAATTTATGTTCAAAGATTGAGATGGGAATCTTCTCTGTCAAACAATTGGATTCTAAGTCTGCAGCCTTTATACAGGACTTCACCCGAAGCACCAAAGTCATCGTAAAACGAAAAGCAACACTGTATGGCGACTTTGTTTTGCCATGAATAGGGCCATGATGATGGCAACCGTCGTAGAATACTGAAGCTTATCAGTGGGCTTGCGTGTATATTCGGTTGACAGTTTCCCATCTTTGATGGGATTGACTTCCCACCAATACGGAAAGTAGGAAAGTAATAAGAATTCTAAGTTCAACAGGTTCAGGTAAAGTCATGGATGGATGGTAATTGTTGAAGCTTAGTGCCCTCCAGTAACACAAAATAAAAACGACATCGAGTTTTGTAGCATAAACAAGGAGAGGCTTGTATTTGCAAGGGCCTGTCGTTGTCGGAGTTTGTTCTCCATAAGGCGTCCCATAGGCAGGCCATAGAAGGCGCGGCTCTCATGACCATCGCTCCCGTAACAAATATTTTGAAGATCAAAGTGGTTAGGGTAAGGATGAGTCGGAGAAAGTTTGAAATCATGTCTCTTTAGGGTGTATAAGATGAATTGAGGAAAGACAAGCTGGCTCCGAGCCTTCGTCCATAGGAATGTTGGAATAAGTGATGAGACATCAATGTTGCGAAAAGAGTATGCGGCGGAAGAGGTCCTTGTTGATTGGTATCTCTAACGTCTCAAGAAAACATACTATCCTGGTACATATGATGAAAGAGCCGGGACATGGACTATATATTTGCCTAGGTTCCGACCTTTAGTAAATCGCTATAGCCCCATAAAGGTTCAAGGTCATCGGGTCCCGGGGTAAAATTACCCCAATGCTCAGATTTGTTGAAACTAGTGATAAGTTGTTTGGGATGTCTCCATAGGATCCAAAAAAATGTACATTGTTTTACAGGTGTGTGACATTTGGTTGGCTAATTACATAGCTAAATGTAAGAAGGGTCTACATGGTCTCTGGGGTCACCAAAACTTTTCCTGAATGTTGAATGTCTTCCCAAATGTTTTTTAATTTTAAAATGCATTTTCTGTTTCAGTATGAGCAAGGAGGAATCATTGAACCACATAAACAATATCGGAGCATTTACCCACAGGGTGACATTGAACCATATATGGGGCTAAATCCGTTACCTAACTAATAAAATATATACTTTTTCTAATCCCCCTTATAAGACGAAACGCGTTAGTGTACATTAAAGCACAATTTGACTAGATTTTAAATTTTCCCCTGTACTAACAGTATCCCCTTGAAAATTGCACCCCATCATTTAGGGCCCTATTGTGGAAACCCAAAGAGCAACAAAATCAAAATTGGCCATGAAAATCATTACGGGAATACATACCAAACCACATTATGAGTTTCGTGGTGTTTGGGCGGCAATCCTTTGTAACCCTGTCCCATACTAGCTCATACTGGCAAATAACCTCTTTGTTTAGGATGATTACTCTGGTAAAAGACAGGAAAAATCTGAGGAATGCACATAGGATATCGCGATCGTGGTAAAAAGCTCGTGGTATTACCCACAATGCATATCAATGACTGAATGGTGAACTGGCACCTTATTTAAAGGGCTTAGCAGCGATTTGCTAATCCGAAACATCAAAAAACTCATCAAAATTAATTATTTTGTATTTTTGTTACTGGATGGATATGCAAACATAACCAAGCAAGGGGTTGGCGTGAAATAGTGTATGAGAAAAGGCATAACTTTTTATCTGACCTTTAATTTTTTATACGTGGTATCAAAATTCCGACTTGAGATCAAAAAACCTTTCTCGGTGAATATCCCAGATTTTAGCGCATATTGTGCACCATGACATCAAATACAGTTGACCTCCAACACACAAAATAAGTGACCCTGTTTATTCGGTGCTAGGTGTAAACAACAATTAAGATGTTAATTTGTAGATTTGAGCGATCGCTGTATGTCTACTTTGCGGGGATGGTATGACAAAAATTTCTCAATACTTCAATTTTTTTCACTATTTGTGGTTTGTTTCTACATTAAATGTAGTTATATGGATTGTACCCACTTATCCTGATTTATAATTTAAAACAAAAATTTACTTCACATTTCGATCTCTCGCAATATCGCTGCTCATCCCTTTAACTCAGTGATTTTGTTTATTTCCAGTTACAAGATTTCAACTAGTTTAATATATTTTTAACAACAGTTATTGTTAACTTGGTAGTCCATTGTTTGAAAAGTTTGAAGTATTTTTAAAGTGTACCTTGTATTTATTCTACGATTTCTACCGATAGGTTATCGTCGCGCTGACAAGGAACAAACACACACTTATCGGGATTACAACCCAAAGCACGGCGTGTTTTGTAATGAGGGCCTTGTTTATACTAAATGGACAGGAGGAGTTGTTTGAAGATAGAAATTTCTCTTAAAGAGACACTGGCACATTTGAAAAATCGGGCGCCCTCAAGATTTTAAAATCGATATTTTTGCATGGTTGTAAGGCTTTTATATACAAAAGCCCTCACCCGAAATGATTAAAGGACCAAATCAGCTTCCGTACGGGTAAACAGAACGATTTTATAATAACGTCGCCGGCGAGTTAAATTCAGCGACGCGAAAATGGCGTTTAACACAAGAACACGCACGCCGTATGCATGTTCCCACGTATGCACACTGTTTGATCGGTCTATAACCTTTGGGGTTTTAATATCAGTGAGTCCGAGTCAAAAATATTCATTGTAATATACCACATTTGTTGATTAAAGTTATGGAAAACTTAAAAGTTGGCCTACAAATTACCGGAGGTCTTTATCCTCCTATAAATGTCCATAGAATATATCTCGTTCTTCAATGGCTAGACTAATCATTTGAGAGCAAATTTAAGAAATTGATTTTGTGAAATTAAAGGCACTATCAGAGATTATCGAAAGAGCCAAAATATTTAAATTGCAGGAATAGTTTAAAAGTTGAAAGGATAAGTATATAGAATTCCATGGTTTTTTACAACTGCAAGAATTGTAGGAAAAAGGCACGAAACGGCAGTGTTCAAGATACGAATCACCATTCAGTTACGTGTTCGTAGTAAGTGTCCGTAACAGTTAATGACTATATACCCCATTGTGTTCCTTATTATGTTGCTTTCTGACCTTCTATTTGCAGGATATGGTAGGAGTCTGTACTTGTTACAGACATGAAAAAAAAAATCAGATTTTGATGATGTTTTTTGATTTCTGCTTTGCAAAATCACTGATAGTGATCGTGATAGGCACTATCAGTGATTTGCTCTAAATCATGAAATCGAAAAAATCATCAAAAATTAGATTTTTGCATGTCTGTAAACATAGTATAGGAATTCCCAACATACAGCAAATGATAAGACCAGAAGCAAGCTAATAAGGACAAAAAATCGGATATTTTAGCTATTGCTGTTCGTACGGACATTCCTACAATGTATAATTGAATGGAGAGTCAGATCTTTGAACACTGCCGTTTTCTTCCTTTTGGTCCCATTCTTTAGTTAAAAGTAACTTATGAGGATTCCTACAGATAAATCCTTCACTTTTACCTATTCCTGCCAATTTAAAATATTTGTACCATTCTGGATTAATCACTGATAGTGTCCCTTTAAGGGGATTATTGCCAATATTATTGCGGTCCAACCTACGAGTCAGGCAACTGACATCTTAGCGTGTCCAGACATTGGCTGTTTAATTTGGAGCAAAAGGAACTCCAGTAGTTTGGACGCACTTTTGTCTTGACTGCAATCTGTTTGGATGACATCAACCCTATTTCACCCTTTCAAAGACCCGTGGTTGGTGGTGTTTATTTTTTTGGAAGAAACCTTGATAAATACATCCAAGTCCTACCTGATGGCAGTGAACGTGTTACATGTATTTGTCGCCGGCTGGGGCTTGTAAGCCCCAGGAGACGCAGTTAAATACACAAGTACACTGAGCTTAGTCTATAAGCTTTATTCTACGTTCACCATCATGACAACTACAAAGGTATCTAATGATGTGGCCAATATTATATTTTACCAGTGGTGGTGTTATCCACCTAGCAATAACCGTTTGACCCAAGGTGTAGTGTTTCTGCTGACTAGCCAAAGTTCTTGACCAGCAAGGTCTACACCTTGCCATGATCAGCACATGTCACGTCTCCCTTTCTTTGAATGAGAAGATAGATACAGTGTAGATTAATCTCACCATAAAGTCATAAACATCCAGCCTGATAGTTCAAAGACTTGATAAACATATTTTTAACATTATAATCAACATGTGCAGTCATATGCATGGGATAATTAGTTGCTACTTATATCAGTCATCAATTTTTTGAATAGTCCTCGTGTTGAGGCAGCCACTGTTGGCAGTGTCATTCAGGCATCCTTGGAGCACACAATCTGCAAGAGCATTTTGAGTTTGGTGGCAGTCATGGATCATTCATCTACAACAGTAATTGGGTGGGCATTTGTTTATATACAGTTCCTAACTGATCCCTATTGCAATGTGTGTAACATCAATTACAGCTGGTAACAATCAACTTCAGAGATAGGTTAACCTAAACTAATAGGCTATTAATGCCTTGATTTGTTTCTTAATTGATGATACAATTGTGTTTGTTCCAGACTTGTGTAATGCTAGAACATACATGCTGTGACTTTTAACTTAATTAATTCTACTCTAATTAACTATTACTATAAATCAAGTAATCTCAATAATCCATAGTCCAGTCCATTTCCATTTCATTCCAGTTACTCATAATATTTATCTTTTGGTTTTGGTTTCTGGTTTAGGTTTTTCTATTTTGGTATTCTGTAGTTGAGACCTATTTCGTCGTAACTTGCTCCTTGACATTCAACAATGTAACTTCTTGGAAATTGGATTTTTCAATCAAGGTTGCTGTCCAACGTTTCGGTGCAGTGATCATTTTCCACTTTTCTCCCTCTTTCCAATGAGGAAGTTCTTTGGTCCTGTGTCAAATATTTTATTGTTTGCCCTGGATTTGATCTAGTTTTGTGTGACATTTGTGCTTCTGTTGGGTTAACACTTTTTTGGTAGTTGGAAGATTGGTTCTTGTGCGTCTTTGCATTAACAATTGTGCTGGACTTGCCCCTACCTTTGAATGGACTATTTCTGTATACCAACAAGTCCAAATATCATCTTTGCCTTCCTTTTTTGCTTTTTTTGATATTTTTTTTTGCTTCCTACTGTTACTTCGCTTTGCCATATACTTTCTTGGAAATGTTGGCCGATGATGTAACCATTGAACTGATATTCCTTTGCAAAGTTTCTGAGCTTCTGATGTATAGTACGATTCTTATCAGTAACCATTTCAACAGGTATACCATATCATCAAAAGTGTTGCTTACATATAGTACATCCTCTAGCACTAGTTGGGGTTGGAAAGCTCCTTAATTTCAAGAATTGAGTAATAATCACGAGCAACAATATGATTTACCATCTATCTCAAATACATCTGAAGCTATCTTATGCCATGGTAGATTTGGTTTTTCTCATGTCCTAACATAGTAGGTTCATTCCTGTTTTGGTTTGACTCATCACATGTGTCACATGTTTGAACTGTATGAGTGACCTCGGCTAGCATTCCTGGCCAGGTACCTATATCCTTGGCCATTTTTTACTCTTTTCATCCCCAGAATGAGCTTTGTATCGCTTTTAATACTTGTGGCCTTAGTACTTGTATTGGTACAACTACTCGATTTGACTTAAGATTAAGCCATCTTTTCATTGTAAGTTCTTCTCGGATTGTCCAATATTGCCTGATTACTTTGTTTACTTTTTTATTTTGTCTGCACCCTTTTTTGAGGTTTTTGTGAAGTACCTCATTCCAACATCATTTTCACGTTGCTTTTTTGAGCTCGAATGCGATTATCGTCATTTGTACAATTTCTATCATACATGTAGGTACATTATTCTCAGTTTCAGGTCTGTGACTGGTCAATTGTTTCTGCTTAAGGCATCTGCTATATGCAATCCGTGCCCTTTACAATTTGACATCCAAACTATATTTTTGCAGCTTTAGAGCATTTTTCTGTAAACGCATGGGTGCAGTGTAGAGCGGCTTTTTGAAAATAGTAGTCTAAAGGTCTATGGTCTGTTTGGACTTTTTACTGTACGACCAAATATGTAGTGTGAATTTGGTGCAGCCGAATACAATTGCAGCTAATTCCTTTTCAATTGCGCCCAGTTTTTTTTTGATCTCTGTAAATTTTTTGTCTTTGAGGCCTTGCTATCGTTTGTCCCTTCTTGTAGGAGGACTGCGCCAGTACCTGATCTGGAGCTATCTACACTTTATTCATTCTTTGTATATCAAGAATTCAATGTTGGAGTTGTGTTACCACTTCTTTCATTCCTGAAAACTATCTTCTTGTTCTTTGTCCCAAAAAGAAAGCTACATCTTTGTCCCAATACTTTTCTTAACGACTCTGTTTTTTTTGTGACAAGTTTGGAATGAATTTGCCAATAGGGGGGTTGAATGGTGTGACCGTATCGCGGAAGAATTGTTGAATACCTGGGTTTTGGTCAATTGGAGCGGCCATTTCCTGAGATCGCTTCTCACTTTCTTTTGAATCAGGTTTTTAACCCATCTTTGGGGGGGGTGAAATGACAGGTCCTAGTACTTTACTCTGATGTGGTTAAACGTGCATTTTTCTGCATTTAGTTAATGTTCATTTCTTGCATCTTTTGAGAACTTGTTTCCAAGATTTCATCATGTGAGTTTGAGTGGTAGCATGTATCATAATATCATCCATTATACAGGACATTGGAAATCTTTAATGTAATGTCATAATTCTTTGAAAGATTTCTGGGCTACACTGATACCAAAAGGCCAGTCGCTTAATTTGGTATCGAACCAAACTCTGTAATGAAATCAAAAGATCAAAGATTCCAGGCTTAATTGTACCATCCAATATCCTGAATTGCATCTAAATGGTAAATAAGCTTGACCCACTCAATTGATCAAATGTCACTAAAAGTTTTCATATCTAAGGCTCTCGAGGAGTGCCTTGTTTATATCTGTTGGGTCAATGCAAATGCGTACTTTCCCTGTAGGTTTGACAACTGTTACCATGCTACTAACCCAACCTCGGCCTGTACATTTCCTTAATATTACATTGAATTTTTCCATTCTGTCTAGGCTCATTTTTTAACCTTTTCTTGAGTGCTATTGTACTCTAACGAGGTGCATGAACAACAGGTATGGCATCTGGTTTCAACTTTAGGGTTTTGTTTCTCACTGTAATACCCCCTAGCCTTCAAACACCCTTTATATCTTGTCTGAGCTGTTCTGTTTCACCCTTGTTTTCAATTTCTGATTTTTTCTGATTTGGTTTGGTTTTTGACTCTCTGTTTTTCCAGTTTCTGAACTTCTTGTACCTCATTTTTCATTTATGTACATCTACTTGAACAAGTCCTAGAGCTTTATTGCTTCAAAACCCTGTCTTGGTATTCTATCATATTGTACAATTTCAAATACAAGAGGGTAGTATTTGTTACAATCCAACTTCAAAGTGCATTTGCCCACAGGAGTATTTTCTGACCACCAAATGGCTCTTAGTGGGCTTTTACTACGGTACCGATTTGGCCTTACCTCGTTGTTTCCTGTTTGACTGACATAACATTACATGCTGCTCCTGTATCAACTTTCATATGTGTGTTGTAATAGTCCCGATTTTAGTTCTGATTGTCCATATCTTTTGTGACACTTTGAGCTCTTCGATGCTTATAGCCTCCATATCCAGGTCTCATCTTTTAGATCATCAGTTCCTCAACATTGTCAATCTGGATCGGCACACTTGTTGCAAAATATTTGGTTGTTTCACACGTTTTGCATTTTTGTCCAGGTCGCGGGGCATTGCGAGGACATGTGTGTTTACCACAGCATTTCTTAAAAAAAAAGGCAAAAGTCTTTTGTTGCGCTTTTCCTTTCCTCCTTGTGGGCCCGTTGCGACGTGTCTTGTTTGCGGTTTACCTCTGTATTTCTTCTTCCACTTTTCTTCCATGTGTCTATTGTTGCGCATCCTCTTTAACTTGATTCAGCTTGCCCCGTTTGGGTGAATTTGTGCACCATCTATCTTGCAGATGTGCTAGCTGTACTAAGTCAAGTTTTTGGTTGATAGTAGTTTATTTCTTACTGCATCTGACCTAATTCCCAGAATTAGCCTGTCGCGGATAAGACCTTCTTCCAAGTGTTCAAACTCGCAAGAGCTGGCTTTAACTCTTAAGTCCGTCACATACGTATCTATAGATTCTTGCGATCCTTGACTACGCGTGTTTTAAAGACGTTACCGTCATATGTTCATTTTTCTGTGGAAGATAGTGTTCATCTAGTTTTCTGATGAGAACTGGGGATCCTCTTGGTCTGTGCCTCCGGAGCGAAAGACAATGTATTGTACACTTTGAGGACTTCGCTTCCTGCCACCTTAAGTATGCGCGGACTCTGACTTGCTTTGCCTTATTTTGTAGGCCCTGGCAGTCCTATACAGGTTAAACTGTTGTTTCATTGTCCAGTTCTAAGGATTTTTCGTCCACCACAAAAAGGATTGGCTGCGTGAGGTTATTCATTTTTCATTTGTATACAATCCCTGTTCTGACACCATGTCGCAGGCTGGGGCTTGTAACTTAAGCCACAGGAGACGCAGTAAATACACACAAGTACACTGACTATAGTCTATAACTTTATTCTACGTCACCATCATGACAACTACAAGTACTGATATGTGGCCAATATTATATTTTGACCAGTGGTGGTGTGATCCACCTACAAATAACCTTTTGACCCACGGTGTAGTGTTTCTGCATGACTAGCCAAAGTGCCTGACCATCAAGGTCTACACTTGTGCACATGATCAGCACATTTCACATGTAGGGCACTTGTGTCTGATTGTTTACGATATTGTCTCATCAACACATATTTCCCTTGTAGGGGAAGCCCTTTATTCTGACGATGATTACTTTGCCGTGCGAGCTTGAGGAGATTGGTTGCTAATAGGGGAACGGCTACCTACTCATGTGTGGTGACTTTAATGCTCCATCAAAAGATATCCACCATCTCAATAGTAAACTGCATATGCCTTCAATTGGACAACCTCTTCACTGTTAATGGAGAGATTCATCTCATATTGACTATATATTTGAGTGTTCTGTTTACTGAAAATAACAGTGACAGGCATATTATAAAGTATGCTACAGGCGAGAGGGACGACAGCAACGTTTCTGACCATGTGGCCTGTTTTTGCTGTTTTGGAGCCAAAACTGGGTGAAAGTGTAGCTGCCATGTCCTCATCTAAATATCGGTACAGAAACTCCGTGTGTCCGTTGGATTGGAATAACGTTGATACCGAGAAATACTTCATTGTTACAAATAGTATCAGCTCTCCTACCGATATTCACCGTTGTGAGGGATTACATGATGTCATCATGACGATCACAATACATTAACTTCCACTGCTGAATGAACTGTCTTCTTAAACCTCGTAGAAAGACCAAGAAATCTAGCGTGGCTTGGTGTGGGAATCCTTTTTTTTGGTAGAGCCAAAATTCTACAGTTATTGCATCACAAAAAAAATATAATATCATAAAATACAAAGTCAATTATCTAGGACAAAAAAAGCAAATAACACGTATTAGGTGTACATGCAAAGAACAATACATTTAAAGATGTTATTTTCCCTCTGCTGTTTTCCAACCTGTAATATTTTTGTTCTTTAAAGACAATATACTTCTCAGTATTCTTACACACTTTCAGCATATTAAATAAAATAATGATATTTAGCATGAGGACAACAAAATTAAACTTGCGGTTATGAACATCCGAAATACCCAACAAAACATCCTTCATAGTAAGATTATGATATTTTTAAAATTCTAGATTGAAAAGATTGCCAAAAGCAGAAGTAAAATGACTTTCCAAAATAGGGGCGATGGTCTTCAACTTCCCTTATTGCAAAAAGTACAAAAAAGAGGATTTCAATCCCCCATAATTTGGTAGACCAATTTATTCACCGATAGAAATCTATGGCAAAAGCTAAATTGGAATGTATTGCAATCTGGTGGATAAGGATGACTGGAACGGTATAGAATATATTTCGACCCATCAGATTTTATCATTAAACAACAGTGAACCACTTAGTTTCAGAAATGAGGGTTTTGATGATCTTTTTAACACAGATACTGTGTATCAACTACAAACGTTATTAGTCTTCCTGGTTTAGAAAGCATCGATATTGGGATTAGTCACTAACACCATCCTCATCCACCGCCTGGACACTTCTTTTCCAACATAATGGAATGGCATATAAAGTAAAAAAAGAAGATAAGAAAAAGGATTCCATAAATTGGATTTTAACTGGTATTTTGCTATAAACGCAGCGTACGACATAATCGTACCATCCTCTAACAGGATATCATTAAAATATTTTATACCACTGTTCGACATTACTTTTTAAGATTGTGCTTTTATTATTCCAATAGCAGCAATATTCATAGTATTTGGTGACGAGTTGAGTAATCAGAATCATACACCACATAAGCCCAGCATTTACACCTCCTTAATAAACATTACCTATAGACTTAAAGGTGTTGTTTCCAATTTATTGTGTTATTGGTTCTCTACTTGATATGAGATCCTGGACTTGACCACATACACCCTGTCAAGTACCGTGGGCAACAAACTTGCCGTTTTGAAGGTAGACGAATAACGCATGTTGCAAAGCTCTAATCAATACTGTGCTAATATTTTGGTGGTTAACCACTAAACGGCGGTTTTTTTTTTTATATCTTGGGAATGAAATCGATTTGATGGCTCAAATTTCAGACGACAATAGAAAAATACGCCTTTCATCAGATGTCAAAATCGTTACTGCTTCCGGGTAAATCAGGGGGTTCCCAAAGACGATCGAACACGCACCTTAATACAGATCTCATTCGGTTTTAATTTACAGGGACCAAATATATCACCAACCGAGGATGTTTAAGAAAAAATCTAAAATCACTCCATTTGCCATTATTGACATTTCACCCAATCACTCTTAAGACCATTGATGGAAAAGGAACATCCTAAGACCTCCAACAGAATATCCACCAATAATGGTCTCCTACTACTCGTGTCAGGTTTACCCAAAAGTGTATGGGCCAACAGACAATTTTAAACCTATAAGATGTAACATCTGGAGGATCATGCATGTAACAACCTAAAGCCAAAAGCTCACATTTACTTAAATTTATTTGACGCCCAGAGTAAATTAAAAGATGAAGAACATTAATTGCACTACACAGAGATTTCACATCATGACGATACAAAGTAGTGTCGTCGGCATAAGTTCTAATAAGAACTTCCTCATTTTCAATGTTAATGCCTTTAATGTTATCATCATGTTATAAGCAACTTAGATCTCTCCCCACATATGATATATAAATGGCGCAGGTTGCATCCCTGCGCACTCCTCAGAACAGATTAAAAAACAAGAAAGCGTGACATTATTCAAAACGCAGGATGAGATATCGGTATAAAAAATGTTCACCCATTTTAATTAAATCATGGCCCAAATTAAAATAACGAATCGTTTTGAAATAATGACCACTCACGCTTGGCAAATGCTTTTCCGAAAATCAAACCAAAAACATAAAACCCGGTAGATTATTGGTATTTAGATAATCACTCCTGAGCTAAACGAATATTCTCCCCAATGTATCTACCGGGTAAAAACCTGTCTGATCACTATGAATGATATCAGGGAGAACATGTCAACGGTTAGCGTACCCTTTGTAAGTATTTCATAGTCGGTGTTGATAACGAAATCGGTCTCCAATTATCTAGACGGGTGGGGTCCTTTATCTTTCTTGGGGATGAGATAAATGATTCCTCTACGTTAGTCGTAGATAATTTACCATGAGAAAATGAATAGTTAAAACTATCAACGAGATACTACAATATCAACGAACAAAAACCTTGTAAAAATCTGTTGGCAAACCTCTGTACCCTGGGTCTTATTATTGGGCATATTTTAAGAGTGTTAAGATGCATTCCGGCAATGTTATCAACCCTTCCACCTTAAGTTTGCATATTATTCGTAAGCTAGGAACGTTTGGTAGTAACCTAACAGATCTTCAATATTACAATCATATGGGTTGCATGAGGAATATAGATTTTGATAATATGTATGTTCTTCTTCAAAATCCCACTCCCCTTTGTAAGAACATCACCATAATCATGTATAAAGTTTTGTTTGTAATTACGCTTCTCCAGATTAATAAAGAATTGGAATTTTTCCCCTGCTCCACCCGTTTGCCCGAGAATTATAATATGACCACAGTTTTTGATTTAGTACATCTATAAGCTCAGAGATTACATTTCTGAATTGTGTTTCATCAATATCCTCAGTATTGATCCTAAATAACACTGTTCAATATAATTTAACTTATCCAACAAGATATGCCTCCTGAACTTCCTTTTCCTAGCAGCCTTAGCTGAGAAATCAATGGTAATTGACCCGAATCTGACTTTTACAAAAAATCCCAGAGGGAGGTCAGGATTCATAGTGTTGCTACATGAGGATTTCACATCTTGAATACACTGCTTGAACCCAGATTATCTTATATTCAATTTCGTTAAAAAGTGAGACATTGAACAAGGGGTGAAGTCATTCAAAACCAGTCGTCCCGTGCTGGGCGCTGACATTTTGACTATTGCACGGGATAATTATTAGTTTGGGGGCTTGTATACACACATAATTTTAATTCGATACAAACAATCGCCAAAATATCAGTTGTTTGGATTTTGGTGCTATTGGGTGCTTAAATTGTTTCCTACCCATGGCCACACAGACAATTTAAACCTGAAGAATGTAACATCGGAGGTATCATGCCTTAACAACCTAAACCAAAGCTCACATTTAACTTAGATTTATTTAAGACCAGAGTAACATTTAAAAGAATGAAGAACATTAATTGCACTCCACATAGATTTTTACATCATGAAGATACAAAGTAGTGTCGTCGGCATAAGTACTAATAAGAACTTCCTCATTTTCAATGTTAATGCCTTTAATGTTATCATCATGTTATAAGCAACTTAGATCTCTCCCCACATATGATATATAAATGGCGCAGGTTGCATCCCTGCGCACTCCTCAGAACAGATTAAAAAAACAAGAAAGCGTGACATTATTCAAAACGCAGGATGAGATATCGGTATAAAAAATGTTCACCCATTTTAATTAAATCATGGCCCAAATTAAAATAACGAATCGTTTTGAAATAATGACCACTCACGCTTGGCAAATGCTTTTCCGAAAATCAAACCAAAAACATAAAACCCGGTAGATTATTGGTATTTAGATAATCACTCCTGAGCTAAACGAATATTCTCCCCAATGTATCTACCGGGTAAAAACCTGTCTGATCACTATGAATGATATCAGGGAGAACATGTCAACGGTTAGCGTACCCTTTGTAAGTATTTCATAGTCGGTGTTGATAACGAAATCGGTCTCCAATTATCTAGACGGGTGGGGTCCTTTATCTTTCTTGGGGATGAGATAAATGATTCCTCTACGTTAGTCGTAGATAATTTACCATGAGAAAATGAATAGTTAAAACTATCAACGAGATACTACAATATCAACGAACAAAAACCTTGTAAAAATCTGTTGGCAAACCTCTGTACCCTGGGTCTTATTATTGGGCATATTTTAAGAGTGTTAAGATGCATTCCGGCAATGTTATCAACCCTTCCACCTTAAGTTTGCATATTATTCGTAAGCTAGGAACGTTTGGTAGTAACCTAACAGATCTTCAATATTACAATCATATGGGTTGCATGAGGAATATAGATTTTGATAATATGTATGTTCTTCTTCAAAATCCCACTCCCCTTTGTAAGAACATCACCATAATCATGTATAAAGTTTTGTTTGTAATTACGCTTCTCCAGATTAATAAAGAATTGGAATTTTTCCCCTGCTCCACCCGTTTGCCCGAGAATTATAATATGACCACAGTTTTTGATTTAGTACATCTATAAGCTCAGAGATTACATTTCTGAATTGTGTTTCATCAATATCCTCAGTATTGATCCTAAATAACACTGTTCAATATAATTTAACTTATCCAACAAGATATGCCTCCTGAACTTCCTTTTCCTAGCAGCCTTAGCTGAGAAATCAATGGTAATTGACCCGAATCTGACTTTTACAAAAAATCCCAGAGGAGGTCAGGATTCATAGTGTTGCTACATGAGGATTTCACATCTTGAATACACTGCTTGACCAGATTAACATATTCAATTTCGTGTAAAAGTGAGACATTGAACAAGGGGTGAAGTCAATTCAAAACCAGGCGTCCGGGCTGGGCGCTGGCATTTTGAATATTGCACGGAATACTTATTAGTTGGGTGCTTTGTATACACACATAATGTCAATTCGATAACAAACAACCGGCAAAATATCAGTGGGTGGATGTTGGGTGCTATTCTTGGGTGCTTAAATTTTGTCCTACCCATGGCCACACAACGAATGAAAAAACAAAAAAAAGACACGTCAGTCGTCTGATTTAAATAAAACCGCCTCAATGATACATCTTTTCACCTAACGACGCGATTGCATTATGGGAAAAAAAGATGTATATGAGCACATGATCAGGGGCACTATATTACACCCTGGCCACCTAGCATATATATCAATTTGTATCACTACCGATTAGTGTATATGCAAACGCGGCACCCAAGGAGGTGGAAGAGGCGGAGGCGCCATTGCTTTCTATTGTTGGTACTCTCTGTTTTCTTGTGGTCGGCCAAAAACCATGCGCGACGATGAATTTCTAAGATGACGTAACGCTTTTACCTCCTCTATATAGAAACTCTTTGAATTGGAACAACTTCCAGAAGAATACCACGGCCTCTTTTCTCACCGGTTGAAGCAATGGTGCAATGTTACATGAACTAATTGCCAAAAGATGTGGATACAGGAAGAGAGAAATAAGGCGGACATTGAATAGGGGGCCTATCATTAGAACGCCACGTAAAACGAGAAATATTAGGTTCTTGCGTCTCCAAATGTCAATAAGGTAATACCCGTCCATAATGCCTTAATTTCTTTTTCACGGCATGATAATGAGTTTAGGCGACCACTTGTTTCCAAGTGCAACATTAAGCACACAGTTTAAAATCTCCACCACCAAATAATAGAAACACAATTCAACAGTAATTTAATTTAACCGCAAATCTTGGAAAAAAAATCTGGGTTATCATAAATTATTATGCCAATTAACATTAAAGACGGTAATTTTCCCCATTTAACACAAATATCTAAAATTATGACACGGCCCTCTCATCAGAATACACCTTACTAATTTCAACATCACAAGATTTCTTAAATAATATACAAACACCTCTTGCATTTGAAACGGTTCCATGAGAAAAAACAATTTTTTAAAGGTCCCGGGAAATGCAATAGAACTGATTGTGGTTTGGTGGTCAATTCTACAAGGAGGGACCAAACCAGATTCAATATTTGGGTTGGTGAATACAAATCATTTAGTGGGTATCATTGATTTTTCAGAGAGTAATAGAAATTCCCCAGGTGACTGGTGTGATCGATTTCATGACCACTGAACTGAAAATCAATAGTTTTTCACTAATGATGTCACTGGTAGTGTATCTTTTTTTTTCTTCTTCGTGGCCTGTTTATTGGAAATGGAATGTCTCATAAAAATTTGGGAGTAGGTTTATCATCTCGTTCCTGGGACCTTAAATCCCCAATCCTTTTTTCCACAAAGTTCACAAGTCCAAAGTTGGAATGAGGTTTCTTGTAAAAAACAACCCATCCGATGTGCGGAATCCTATCATTAGCCACTTGTTAAAACAAAGAGCACAACTTACTCATTATGAATGGAAAAGACAATGTTCAGCACCAACGGCTATGGTAAGGCAGACTCCGAGATTTCCTGAGGGGCGCCCTCATTTTCCAAAAAAATCGAGTTGTTTTGCATGTACCTAATGCATTGTCCATACACTAATCACTGTGGGAAATTGCTAAGCTTAATTTGAATTCCTCAATAGAAAATCACAACTTTGTTATAAAATGCCGATCGGAATTTTTGTTATACACAGTATCCTATGGCGTAATACTTACACATAAATGTTGTACTGCCTCAAAACGAAAAATCCGATACATCTCAAATTTCAGAATGTGCATTTTAGGTTACATCTTTATTCTAATTGACTATTTTTTTTCATCATTACACAAAAAATAATATTTCGAACTCTCTGATTCAGACTTTAATAATTCCTTGTAGTAAGAAAGAAAGGATGTTAAAGAAGACTTCGTTCTGAGATCAGAAAAGCCTTCTAGGACTAGGAACGGTCAACTTTACTCAGACATTATGAATGCTCACCAGGTGGACCACCAAGCTTTTCAAAATGTGTTTAAGAGGCAAGAGCTGTGAAAAAACAACTATAAATCTATAATTGTCGAGGGGAAAGAATTTGTCGAGCCTGATGACATTTTGTTTGTTTTGGGGGCAATGGTTTTTTGAAGCATTATGGTGCCTTAGCTTCTGCAGACAGTGGCGTCGTAAAATGTTAGTCATGAGTATAAGGAGTATGGCTTATTGAGAAATGCACTGTTAAAAATTTCCGTCAATTAAGGAAAACGATTTCCGTAAAATCTTGTTTTAGAAAACAATAAAAATAAAAAACAAAAAACATTACAAAAATGTTAATTAGGAAATATTTCAAAAATTTCGGCAGAATAATTTCCGGACTTTTTTTCGCTCCGTAATTTTAAATTACGGAAAAAATTATGTTAAATACACATTTTTCCCATAATATGAGACAAATTTTGTAAATAAAATTACTGTCAAACGTTCCGTAATTGACAGAAAATTGTAAATACCCTAAAAAAGTGATGGAAATTTTTTTTCTCCGTTAAATTTTACGGAAAAATTTTGTCTAAACAGGTGTTTCCATCTTGAGATGGTTACCAAGCTCCATATAAAATAGACCATTGTCTGTCGACAAGTACGCAAAGCTAGTTGCCTCCTTCACGAATGGAAATCACAGGGGGATGACTTCAACCTTATGCTGAGAACATTAAAGGAGCAGGTCAATGTGCTGAATGTTATGCTTATCGGGTGATGAACAATCATGTCTAGAATCTACAAATATTCCCAAACTCTCCTGACTGGCACCTCACTACGATACATACAAAAAAAGGAAGGACAAGAGTTTACGCCTGAAAACTACCGTGATCACAGTAACCACTCTAATATCAAGATTATAGGCAACTGATTGAAGAAGGCATGGCTGTTGTATAAAACAACTAAGATGCTTTCCGGGACCACAGGAAGGAATCGTCTTCAGAGGGGCTTAATATAGGCAATTAATGAAGCCAAAAGAGGAACAGAGAAAACCTATGGTATGGCCACCTTCTTAGATGGTCATAAGTGGATCACCACTATCTTCTTGATGAGCTTTAAACTGCAGGAATAAGGGGGTGGCCTAGGGTTTAACTTTCAAAACAAAAATGATACCAAACCCACTATACTGCTGTAAATGGAATGATACATTTCTCATTTTATCATTGAAAAAGGGGGTGAGGCAAGGAGTGTTGTATCTTCAGCCCCAATATACAGTGTTCACAAACCGACTTCTCAATTAAACTTGAAGAGAATCACTGTAGTGCATCGTATTGGGAATAAACCACACGTGTTGCACCCACATGTGCAGAGTGATATTCTGTTATACTTTCCAACTTCACCTACGGATACTCAAGTTGCATTGGATATTGTCAACAATTACGCTAAAGAGCATAGATATCAGACCAATGCTTCTGAAGTGTAAACCCCCCCAATGCCTACTAATTCTACCAGTGCATTACCGCTCGAAATAAATAGTGAAAGCATTCCTTATTGTAAGGGAGGGAACCAAACATTTGGTATGTTTGCAGACAAGAGACAATGTTCTTGATGTCGATTTCCCGAATTCAACTAGCCAGAAGAAACCCTTTAGGCTTTATTTGGGCAGGGTACATGGAAGGAATGGCCTGGCTCCTCATATTTCCTACAAGATTTGGTTGATCTATGTTATACCAAAATGCTTTACGTATTGATGTCCATTCAAGCCAGCTGAGATTGTAAGTAAGTGGCGAAGTTTCAGCGCAAGGCTTTGCGTCAACTTCAATTCTTATCAGAAACACCACCACCGCCAGCAACGCTGACGTGTATGGACTTTTGGGTGCCAAACCAATTGAAGCATTTGTTGATGCTGCTATCCTTTCCCTATTAGGCAATGGATTAGAGACATTATTGCATAGAGCGTGAGATTGCGCTTAGTCATCTTCTATCAAACCATGTCACGAGCATTCCTGGTTTATAGACCGACCATCTTATGGTCAAATATGGCCTTCCTTCACCTCTATACATCATCATTGATCCTCCACCAAAGCAGAATGAAAAAAAACTTTACTACTAGGGCCATTAATAATTTTTGGTCAATGCAAAATTTCCCTGATGGTGCTGACAGTCATCATGATTTATATGAATCTTACGAGATATCCAATTGGGCGTACCCATCAGGTGTGGACTACTGTCACTGCCAATCCTCTATATGTATCACATGTTGCATTAAAGCGAGGCTTCTAACCACCCTATGTGCTTCAAGTAACCGGGCGAAAATACAATACAAATTTGAATTGATTTATGCCACTTTGTCAGTATGAACCGTGAAGATCGAATCCACTTTCTGATAAGATGCGCTAGGCTTGCGGAGGCAAGAGAATACCATGTAAAGGCAGGGAATTTTTGTTTGGCCGGGCGCGTGTTAGCGCCCCCTGTGAGCGGTTGATTCAAATCGGCACTTAAGTGCAGGCACTGGTAGCTAGTAAGATACACCCCTTGGAGTAAGTTGTGGGGATGGAACCCACGGCGTTTATCGTGAAAAGAAGACCCAAGCGAACAGGCTGTACCACTTCTTACTCAACCCACAATTAGTTTTTTTTTCCCTCTTGTCTTTTTATCTCACCGGTTAATCAATTTTATCAAGTCTCAACTTTAGACGAAACGTAAGTGTTGGAACCGGCCTTGAGATACCCAGATCCTAGACCCCTGCTACACTTGGTGAAGCACGCCGACCAACTTCCGTTCTTCTTTCTTCCGTGAAGACGAGGCCAGTATTAAATCCAGATAAGAAATGAGAATTCTCAACGTCATAAAAATCTTACAAAACTAAGATGGCCACCGCTCCCCACCCTCCCAACCCACGCGGAATGGCCGTACCCCCTATTGGCCCGAGGCGTACTCCAATACCATAAATATTCCCATTAATAAGGGAGCTACATATTAGCTTAGGATTAAAGGTGCAATACATATACAATATTAACATTTTAACCATAATGGATTAAAGTGGATGTGAAATACTTAATTTCCATTCACTTCCCGCCCACACAACCCCCCTTCCCAGCGTGGGGCCTCCCCCCCACAACAAGAGAGAACTAGCGGGAATGGAAAACGCTACCACTACTCACAACCTCCTCTCTAAACCTACACCTATTCAGGTTCATAAATTTTTCCCTTCTTCTTCTGTACAGCTCCCTGGCCTTGTCCTGGTCCTTCCACTTGAACATCCACAAGATTCCCGTCGCCTCACCTTTGATGACCTCGCCTTTCCTAACAACCTGGGGTAGCATGAAGTCTCCGGTATATCTCCAATCCGGCCATCCCCACCCCCAACCACCACCTCCGTTGCAGTTCTCTCTGTCCGCCCCACCCTCACATGAGCCAACGCCGGCCCGCCCGATCACCGCACACCCCTCCGCGCCCGGAGTGGGCCACCACGTGTGGGCGCGAGCCCCGCCTCACCCTCCCATGAAACTGCTGTGGTCGGTGCTCGGGCGTCGGAGATTCGTGGCCTCTTCCTACATGTACTATGTCACCCACCCGACTTCTTTCGCTTGCTGCCCTTCCCCTTCTTGGCTTGTTTTTGATTTCTTTCTTGGTTGGACTCCCTTTTTCTTTCTTATCCGCTCCCTAGATGTTATTATGACCTTTCTTCCAGGCACGCGCGCCCCGACTCGTGAGTTGTTGGTCCTACACCTTCCCAGTATAACAGCATTTCCTCACATCGGTCGCACATATCCTTCCTCCGTTTCTTTTAAACGCTTCCTCTTCATCTGTCGGGTCCCCTTACTATACCATCGTTCTGGCTGTCTTTTCAATGGGTCTTTCTTCTCTTTGCACTCTTTCTAATTCATTCTTTCTCTTGGCAGTTCATCCTTTGGCCTTTTTCAAATCTTGCTAGCTTCGTTTAATTCCAGTTTTACTTTGGGCGACTCCTCCTCCCGAAGCCGCAGACGCGCCCTCAGTTCTCCTATGTCGTCCTCCTCCTTGTTCTCTCCCCCCTCATCCAGCCAGCGTTGTATCCCCCCCCCATGCAACCGTCTCCTGTATCACCCCCTCCCTGTGAACCTTACCCCCCTTGGGCCATGACTGACTCGCAATGGGGCAGTCTCGTATCTTATGACCCCGCCCTGTTGTCAATAAAATAAAAACATCGTAATGGGGGCCCTCCAACCCTGTTCCTGCCCATTTCGATATCCTTGTCCGGGGATGTGGAACACTTGTCGCCGGTCTCCCTTCCATCCCTATTAATACCCAGAACAGAGTAAAAGGAATAACGTTTACAAGGCCTACAAACCGACAACCCCTTTCAACAAAATAATATACCTATTACATTGCACTTCTACTTGTTTGCTTTCTACAGTTTTTATCATAACGAGGCATGAACACCCCCCTCTTCCCCCACCGAATCCCCCTCTTTTAACACATACGCCTGACAGGGATCAGGAACGACCATGACAGTACATACCGACCCCCTCCCACGCTCTAATCCCGCCTCTTTAACGGATTTGCTGCAATCTCCCCAGGATATGCGTACGACTCAGCCTTTTTAGCAGTCCCTCTTCAGTTCAGGGAAATGCCCCTCCGCACCTACTTCTCCTATCATCGCACCATGCTTGTTCCTGAGCCTTTAGTCTCCATAAATTCATCTCTTGTCCTTCTCGGATCCCTCCCACATCGCTCCTTTGCCTAACCCGTTCCTCATCCATCCCTTGTTCTCTCTCCTGCATTCTTCCCTTCATTCCGTAAGACTTCGCTTCTTTCTCCTCTCCCCATCTCTCCGTTCGTCACCATCACCTCCGCACCTCTGAATCTCCCATCTCAACGGTCCTATTATTTCCAAAGCGATTTTTCTTTCCACCCTCCACCTCAACTCCGCGTATTTTCTCTCACCTTTGTTCCTCCTTCCTTTCATGTCCCCAGCCTATACCCCCACCTTGTGAGCTCCCTCTCCTTCCGGCATCCTCACATACCTGTTACCTGTTCCGATCCCTGTCCCTCCCCCCCCCCTTTCACCTCCCTTTTCTCTTATTCTTGCACTCGCCAACCCTCCCTTATCACCCACCTTCATCTCCTGCTTCATTAATTCCCTATCCCCCTCGGCCGACAATGGCCCGCTTCACCCCCTCCCTATTACTAACCCACTCCCCCCATTTTCTCTTTCTTCCCACCACCTAACCAACTCTCAAATCCCCTTCTTTTCCACCAACATTGTATCGGCAATGGTCTAGTGGGTAGGCCCCCGGCCCCTCCTTAGTCGAAAGTTGACTATTCCATCGCGTTTTGCTCGCCCCCTCTTCCTTGGATAGCAGCCATGGCCTCATCTACATTAACAGATATAATAATATATAAACGCTTGAAAAACTCTAAATTCTACTCTATAATCACGTAGGGCATAAACTGCTACCAAAACAACATTTGCTGGTATAATATCTAGTTTCCAACGGAAGGAGTAAAATCTAAAACCGTCTTTTTTCCGTTTAAGTTGTTTTTTAAACTTTTCCCTTGCCTGACCGATAATGGATTTGTTGCACTGATGCCACATGCTCCCCTGATCCCACGCTGGGTGAACATTACCCTCCCCCCGTTTCGGATCATGAGCCGGTTGTGGCATCCTATGCACCTCAGCTTGAGTTTGGGTAGGAAGGTCCTTACTCCCCTTTGCCCTCTCACTGGCCTTGGGTGAATACTTCCGCTTTGGCCCTCGCATGGTATATTTTTGTCCTAGGCACAATTGGATCTTCCTTCACATCACATTTTCCAACGGTATTTTAGCTGACCCAGCAGTCTGATACGTGTTCGCCGGCTGTTTCCGCCACTTCCCTGCCCAACACAGCACCCCAATGATTGTTTCTCTGTCATGTCCTCTAAGTATACGAAATTCCCTAATAAACACTACATTAATCTACAAAAACGTATTATTTAAACTACAGAATACTCCCTCTATGCGCCAACAAAATATACTTAAGCTAAACACTCGAATCCTGTACTTCCAATCCTGGCTTCACCTACTGCACCCTGGACCCGGACCAGTGCACCTCCAAAAGCCTGACTATGCATGTAGCTCCTGACATCGCTCCTGGTGTATCTCCCTCTATCCCCAGCTTGTTTGGCATGTCCCCAGGCGAAACAAACCAATTCTACATGTTTCTTCGCAGGTTACTCTTAACTGCCAAGCTATTCAATCTATGTTCTACTCGTGCAGCCCAGACGTGGTGCCAGTTCCCCTCTTCCCGGCTCCAACTAGCCCACCTCCAAATCTCAATCAAAATCCCAATAACCACAAGAAACACAATAATACCAAGAGATACCAATGTCCACAGTAAGATGATATCCAAATGCTTCCCGTCGTACATTCATTCTGCAGAAACAAAGATGAGATGAATAATGTTATTCGAATACAGATACCTTGACACTAACGGTTAAAGCAGCTGGCATACGGCGAAAACGTTCCGGATTCCGACGATTTCGTACTGGCCTACCCCCCTCCTTAGAAGGAAACATCTTGATGAGTCTGATTGGAGCTACTTGATGCAGCGACTGGTAGAGGAGTGGCTACTTCTTCGGAAGATACATGTGGGGAGTTGGGGTGGGCTACTAGATGCAGTGAGTGGTTGAGATGTGGCTGTCTTCTCCCTCTTCTCAACAGGTTCATTCACATCCTTATTTTCTCCCACACTTCCTCCGGGGAGATCATCCTGCCCACCCACCTCTGTACCTTCACAGACGTTCCGTACTTGGTGACTCCTGAATATGTGCTCCCTCCCCCCTCGGCCCATCGTTGCCGGTCACTCTGTATCGCCACGGTACCAACTCGGGCCCTTCGTACAGCTTCAGCCGTTCCTGCATGAACAACCCTTGGCTTACCCCGGGCTGACCTCTGGATCCTGAATGTGACGTCAGACAAGGCGGTGACGATTAAATAGGGCCCCTCCCAGGGAAGGGACAGTTTCTGGGAAAGCCCCACCTTTCTCCGCTTATTGTACAACCACACAAACTGTCCAGTTCATACTAGGACCATGAATGAACGGTCATAGTTCGTTTCTGGCGCCTCATATTAGCCTTGAGGCATATCTTGCTCTTTCGTGAATGCCGCGAATGCGCTCCCTACTTCTTCTGCGAAATCAGTGGAAACTTCTATTTCGTGTGGCACACCCCCAACCATAGATTCAACTGGCAAAGTCACTCCGACCCCATAGTCATCAGTGGGAGTTTCTCCCGTGGAGGCTGGCACACTAGAGAGATATGCCAATCCACTAGGGCACGGTATCTATCCCAATCTCGTGTGTGGTGGGGGTTGTATCATAAGGGCAACGGCGGTTCGGCGTTAACTATCGTTCTGTTGTACCTTTCTACCATCCCATCGATCTTTGGATTATAGGGTGTTGTTCGAGTCTTAGTGATATTCAATAGCCTACACATTTCCGGAACACACCTGCCTCAAAGTTCCGACCCTGTTCTGAATGCAGTTCTACTGGAACACCAAATCTACACACGAATTAATCTACAACTTTATGCTACAGTCTAAAAAGGGGGCTTTGGCCCTGATCTTGATGCGTAGCATTCCATCCACTTCGTCCAGTAATCCCCTACCACTAATATATAAGCATTACCGCGATCAGTTCAGTAAGAGGTCCCAACACATCAAGTGCCACCCTTTCAAATGGCGCTCCAACCGAGATACTGTTGTTAATGGCCGCGCGATGAATTCCGAGGAGGACACTTTTTCTGAACACAACTTAAACACAGCGGCGAACATACGCCCGCACATCCTCAACCATCCCCGACCCAATAATACCGTTCCCGCCACCTTGGGCAACGTCTTCTCACGCCCGGGTGAGCAGCGGAATTCGAGGCATGTAACTCATTCAAGACCCTTTCCCGAAGACCTTCTGGGAAGCACAATAAACCACTTCACAAATCTACCATCACACTTTCCAAACTGCTTTACCAATACCACCATCCTTAACTGATAACATATCCCATTGAATCCAGTAAGTCTAAGAGGGTGGTTGGTCTAGACCTCCCTCCACGGTGGCCTTCCTTTGCCTGTTCTTTCCACTGCAAAATCAAGGAAATGTCTCGTCAGCCAACTGAGACTCCCGGATGTCATTCCGAGAAATCTCAGGATACAGCCGGACCCTCACAAACCTTATCCCCCATGAACTCACTGTTGCCCCCTTCCCAAAACCTCACCATCAGGCCAACCATCATCTGTTGGCAGGTTCAAGCCCGATGATCGGAATCGGCTTACCATCCAGTAGGAAATATCCGTCATTCATCTGAGCGATATAAAGGAACCCTAACATGTCTTGGTTCTGGACCCCACACACCCATTCGACTGGTTCTATTGCTATCCAAACATCATCAGCTACCCAATCCCCATCATCATCCACACAGTCGTATAGAACAGGGGAAAACCCCAATGACTCACAAGCAGCCTCATCAACATCACTTGATCCTAAACCATGCGAATCCAATTGGCTTTCCGATCCAACGCAAACTGATTCCGGACATTTCTCTCCTCCCCTTGACCTTAGCTTCATTTGGCTGTGTCACTAACTCGGTTTGACACCCTGCATCACTCATAGTGGGTAACTTAGTTTCTCCCTCTGTACGCTGTGCGGACCGTGCCTGTGTCAATTCTGACCCAATCCTACGTTCCTCTTCTCCTCTCGAGCAACCAATTCCTCCCAGCGACCACACTGCCGACAAGGTCGGCGCGACCATCCCTCGGCATTCTGGTGCCGTCTACAGGCCTGTATTCCAGATCTAAGTCAAAGCTGGAAAGAACTTCCAACAACCTAGCCAACTGACCTTCCGGATTCTTAAAGTTTGACAACCATCTGAGGGAACCGTGATCGGTTCGGACTTTCACCTCAACCCACCCAAATAGTGTCTGTGAATTTTCAAGAAACTCAAAATTGCCAACAAATTCTCTCCTGCTAACACCAATAGTTGCGCTCCGGTCTTGATAGGGATTTACTCCCGCTACGCAATTACCTTTTCTTCTCCTCCTGTACCTGCGACAATACACATCCAATCGCAAACTTGCTCGCATCTGTATCAAGTATTACTGACATTCAGCATTGGGATAGGCCAAAATCGGGGCACTGATGAGTGCTTGCTTCAACTCTGAAAGGCAATCGTCGCAAGCATTGGTCCACACAAATTTGGCACTATTCTCTGTTAGCTTGTGCAGTGGCGCGGCTATATCAGCGAAGCCCCGTAGAAGCGCGGGAATACGAGGAAGCCCCAAGAAACTACGCACTTGAGTCTGTGTTAATTGGCCGTAGGCCAGTCCCTACTGCCTCAATCTTTGCAGAATCAGTATGTATTCCATCCTCAGACACCACATGCCCTAAGTAACTGACCTCCTTCTGAACAAGTGGCACTTACTCGGTTTCAACTTGAGTCCTGCACCTCGGAACCTTTCTAACACTGTAGCCAAACGATTTCTTCGGACTCAGAATTTACCCTCCTAGTATAAACCACCACCCCGCTTACCCAGCTTTGTTCGTTTCCGAAGCCTTCTCAGGCCAATTCTGTCCTCCCCTCACACGTCACCCTCATCACCCAACTTTACTCTGCTTTACCTACATTTTAACACCTGTTTCTCACCTCCCCCTAATGCCCCTTGTCTTCCTTTCATCTCTCGATTCCAACCTAATCCTCCCCCCCCCCTCTAACTCCTTCCCTCTCGACATCCATGCCTGCTCCATACCACCTCGTTTTATCCTATTGTTCTCCCAAACACTATCACATCATCTAAAAGACAGGAGTGTTTCCCATCTCACCCCTCGCTAAACATTATTCATTAACCTCTCAAATGTTGAAGGGGCATTACACCAATTACACAAACCGAAAGGGAGCACGTTCCAGGCATACAAACCGCTGGTTGTTGTGAAAGACAGACTTGTTACGAGCATCCTCATCCATTTCTACCTGCCTGTACCCTGATCAGGTCCAAATTCGAGAAATACCCTGGCGGCCACCCAAAGCATCCAAGAGTCATCGTAACGCGGTAAAGGGTATGCATCTTTGACAGTAAGTTCATTCAATTTTCTGTAATCTAGACATAGCCACTTAGACCCATCCTTTTTACTCACAAGAACCACTGGACTAGCCCACGGGCTGTCTGAAGGTTCGATTAACCCTTTGTCTAGCAACTTGTTACTTGTCTTTGGACTTCGCCCTCGGTTCAGGATGAACGTTCTCAATGCCGTCCTAATTGGAGGGGCATCCCCCGTGTCTATACTTATGTTTTGACCAATTTCGTTCTTCCTATATCAAACTCACCAGTTGAAAACACATCTCTTGATAATCTAATAACAGCTTAGTAACTTTCTTTCCTCTACCCCCAAACCCGCAGTAAAAATTCTCTACCAAATCACGAAGGTGTTCTGAACTTCCCCCGGGGACCCTATTGTACCGTTACCTACCCCAGCCTCCTGTATATCATCGCCCTCAATTGGAATCAATTTGGCTGCACAGTTCCCCGTTTGATAATTCGTCTTCTTGTCCGAGATTACAAGTCTCACTGGAACGGTGTCAAGCCCAGTTTTCACCACAGACCTTGCAACACATAACCCACTTTCAATCATGGCCTATATCTATCGGCTCTATCAAACCCAAATACCACTAGGCCCTACACCATCTGTGACATGTACGAAATAATAACTTCATGTTCTGCGGAACCCTCGCATCAACTACAGCTACTACCCTAGAGAAGAAAAGGGCCTAGTCTATAATTCCTTACAGTGTAAACAGTATCGCCTTATTTTAATTGCAGCCGTGTCAAATCTAAACTAGCCCCAGCCTTAGTCAAGAAATCCATCATAAGATACTGTGACTCACTTCGGCTACGATGACATTCAAGCTCCCCCTGAACAGTGTTTACTACCCGTACTTTTAGTGTTGTCTTCCCCAAAGTCCGTAATCTCTTTTCCATCAGCCTCTGTAACAATCTACCCCAATAGTGGGCTGCACACTGTGGTCGCGCCCCAGGGATGAGATGATACTGCTCTGGTTTCAGTATAGTATGGAAGCACCCGTATCAACAAGAGCATCATTCAATCTCCCCCTGAATAGCAGCTGGCAACATACAACGCCCTAATTGATTTAATATTTACACCGCCACCCTCCCCAGGACCTAACCCGAACGACTCTGAGGTCGAGAATGAACTCATCCTTCACCACTGGTCAGGCTTCCACCTGCTCTGGTATCCCGCTCTGCATCCTCTGATCCCCGCACCCCGAGTCCCCCGTTTCTTCCGAACTCACCCATAGGGCACCTCCCCTCTGGTCCCTCACTTCTTCTGGCCTTCCCCGCCGGGTCCCGTTCCTCTGGCCCCTTGCCTCTTCTGGCCTCCCCCATTGGATTCCCCCCCTCTGGCCCCTCATGTCTCTTGGCCTCTCCCTGGGCCCCTGGATCGGCCTGTTCTCGTTTCCCTGCTGTTGACATTGGGCAGCAATATGACCCTCCCGATGACAGCGATAACACACCTTTGCTCGGTTACATTGCCACGCGAGATGGCCTGAGCTTTGACAATTATAGCAAACTACCTGCCCCGCTGACCCCTCTAACTGCTTTGGACAGTCGCGGGAAAAATGCCCAGGTTTTTGACATGTATAACAAATTTTCCGCGGAGACCCAACTGGTACCTCCCCTCTAGCTAGTGCTAAGGAACCCTTCTGTTGTCTGAAATCTCGTCGAGGTGCAGCCAATGATTCCATCAGTTTACCCTTTTCCAGTTGGTCATGTATCTGGCGCACTTCTCTAACAACAGCTTGCATTTGATCTCCTAATTCTTTAACCTGCATTTTACTATCAATGTCCCCCTCCTCCCCCTCCTGAACAACCCTATTATAAGCAACAGGCTTGGAACGGCTTCTGGACTTCTCGGCCTTGCAAAATGACTCAAAAACCTCTGCCCTAGTGATTGCCTCATCCAAAGTACTCGGGTTAGCTCTAAAGAGCTCCCGTCTTAACTCAGCGTCTGCAACAGCTTTCTTGAAGCACTCGCGTGCGTACCTATCCCTAGCCACTCTATCCATCTCAGGGTGTGCAAGCGACACTAGCCTCTTGAGAGAAATGCCCAATTCACGAAGGGTCTCTCCCGGCTTTTGCTCTCGGGCTGATAGCTCTAAGAAATAGTTTTCAGGGCATTCTCGTGGACCGAATTCTTGTTTCATAACTGCAACCATTTCTTTATACGACATTTCATTAGGGTCTACATCATTCGCACTAAGAGCTGTTAATGCATCTTCTTGACAACATGTGAATAAGTGAAAGGCGATTAGCCTTCCCTATCTGTCCATCTATTGAATTTACGACAAGCTTCAAACTGTAGAATGAAATCTTTCCATGGACTCTTTGCCTTGAACTTCGGGGGTTCTTTCTCCCGGGATTTGGGTTTTGACCTAGCCTCAAACTGCTCTAAACTATGTACGCGGCTCTCCCGCTTCAATTTGGGAGGTATAAAGTCTTCACCCGAGGTCTCTGTCCCGCTGTCGGACCCCTGATCCCTGCTATACCTTTGTCATCCCCATGGCCTCCTCCTTCCCTCCGTGGATGCTTCTTAGCCGTTCTCTTGCACCCCCTTTGTTCTCCCTTCCTTGACGGGGCCCCAGTGCTTTGATCTAGTGCCTTTGTTCCCTTTTCCCCTTCGTGTCTTCCCGAATTCCCCGATCACCTGCATGTTGTGTTCCCTGACTCTTCTCTCGTTGTTCCCGCTCCATTTCCGTAGCCTATTTTCCCATAAAATTCTTTTCGATTTCGTACCTCTTCCGCTCCTTTTCGAAGAGTCGCCTACGACCTTGTATCCTCCTTGTTGCTTCCCCATATAGCTTGTCTACAATCTGACTATCTCTTTCTTCGCTGCTCCCGCTTTGCACGTCCTGCGAGGCATCCCTTCCCGTATGTTCACCACCCGGTACACTTATACTTTCCATCTCTAAAGAGTTATTCCCTAACCTAGGCCGTTTCCGTTTCGTCCGTCTTCTCTTTCTCGCCAAAAGGTCCCTCCCTCTTTCCACCTTTTTCTCCTTTTCATCTTCAGACATTGAGCTGTAACGTTCCCTCCACCCTTTCCTAGGCTTAATTGAGAATCTTTTCAACCTATCCTCTAGGTCTGTACTTTCACTACCAGATTCACCACTAGATGATCCGGGGCTATTAGGCGGGACAAGTCTTGCAGGTGCACCACTACTACTCCCACTAGTCGTAGAGTCATTATCTCCACCCCCCTCAACATGATCTCCCCCCTCTCCCGGGTTCACCATCCCATTTTCACGCCACCTCTTCCATGTTTCTTTAAAAAATCGGGGACTGTCACTTTGTTCCTGCTCTGCTCTAGCCCCACTTGCCGTTCGTCACTAAGTGGACCCTCCCTATCGCCCTCTCCCTTCCCTGGGGATGTGGATCTGCAGATCAGTTATACTTACTCACACTACCCACCTCCGTTCTAAGGGTCTCTTAAACTAATTTAAACTATCCACCGCTGCCACCACTTGTTAGCGGGAATTTTGTTGGCCGGGCGCGTGTATAGCGCCCCCTGTTGAGGCGGTTTATTCAAATCGGCACTTAACGTGCAGGCACTGTGCGTAGCTAGTAAGTTAAACCCATTGGAGTAAGTTGGGGGATGAGAACCCACGGCGTTTATCGTGAAAAGAGACCCAAGCGAACAGGCGGTTTACCACTTCTGTACAGTCACCAGAATTAAGTTTATTTTCCCCTCTTTACAGTTATATCTCAAACGGTTAATTTTTTAAAATCAATTTTACTAGCGTCTCAACTTTAGACATAAAACACGTAAGTGTTTGGACCGGCCTTGAGAATTGATGAGACCAAGATACAAGACCCCTGGCGACACTGGGTGAATTGAAGCACTGCCGGACCTTTAAAAAAAATCACAAAATAGGTTGCCATTAGGACCAAGGCTTAAGGTTCAGCTTAAATACAATGGATATATTTTGGATCTAACGTTGCTGTTGCTCTATATTAAAACAAGGTGGGTTACTCAAACCACAAGTCTTGACTGTCTCCACACATTATAATCAAGTTTAAACAACTATAGGCTTGCCCTGGAAACAATTAATATACTAAACCTATACCACACCCCCATACATGCACCAGTGACACCACCATACTATCTGACCATAGATAACATCAAAATTACCTCAAAATTTGGTTAGGTATACGTAAAAACTAAGTTTGTCATGACCACACTACAAGTTGAAACACCCAATAACCCGCACGACGTATCCCCAATGTACAACCAACCGTATCCTGACGCGCCCGGGACTCACATATCATCCCAGTCACACAGCTATTTGTATTATTATCATCATACACACCAATCAGTTCACACGCATTACCATCGTATATACTACGTCTAAAATTATGCATTTTTACACCCTTACTCCATCAGTCAGTATCTCTGTCAGAATTCACAACCCGCCCATCAACAAGTTATATGATCACAGGCCCATGGCAGCAGATAACCTAGCTTCTTTCAAACAGACAGACGAACAAACAGAAAATGGAAAGTGTTACTTAGTCTCTCCCAGAACACAGTTCTAGTGAGGACAATGACAAGACGGTTTAACAGGCGCAGAAGTGAGACCACTGGCGACCCCGCAAGTTATTATCACCCTAACTCAACATTCATAATCAGTGTCTCATTATTATGGATCTCCCCAACACCAGTCCACATATCCATTTGATCATGTAATATCCAACCCCACTCCCACCCTTGCTTATTCAATTCTCATCATTTTCTCTCATTATTACTCACCAATCAGTAATCACCATTTAAAATCACCATCACCATAGTCACCATCCCCATCCCCCACCTATTTCAAACCACACATATTCTAACTCGCCCACCCCCCTCCCCTCACATTTATTACATTAAGGCTCACCATTTAATAAACTACGTCTCCACCCCACCTCCCTGGGAGCCGCCATAGTCTCACACCCACCCCATGTGACAATTTAGTTCAAAGGCAGTGTAAAAACATATTGTGTATGCAGATCATGTGACAAGGTATTATGAACACTCCTTCACGACATCTTAGATAACCATCAACAATTACCAGCGCATTCAATTTAACCTTAACAATCATGTATACAGCCCTCAAAACAATCCAACGCGTCATATACCAACATGTTGTACAGTGATAATTAAATAATTATCTTGTATTAGGTTAGTCTACTACCAATTTATGATCACCTTTCAATGCCCCCAACCCCTTAATTTTATATGATCTCCATACATCTCTTTTCACCCTTACCCCCCTTTTTTAACTTTTTACTCCCCTTTCTTTTTTTATCCATGCCTTTTCCCAAGTAAACAACACGTATAGCGCATATCACACAACTATACAAATAGATATATATTACATTGCGCGATATTCAAAAAACGAATGCGCGTAACCTAAAGTTAGCACAACCAACACTTGTCGTGAAGGAGTGTCCGGGGGAATGTATAACAACATTCATGTAGTCCACATCAAAATCAAATCACATAAATTAATTCACACACTTTTATCTGTATATAATAAAATGTAACCCCGGACGACTATAAAAATATATACTTAGCACACCCAAGACAAATTACCTGAAAATCATCAAACAATCAATCATATTTAACAGCATCTTTGGCATGAGAGGACCTAGTGACGTTTTAATAAATAAGTAGGTCCGAATTACTTAACTGGCAAATCCTTTGGAGCTTGAAATAGTAGTACATGTACTCCTAAAGCCTGAGATAAATCATGAGCACTTTTCTGTAGGCTAACCATGATTAGAATATAAAAAGAACCACTAACCCTACCCCCAAAGGTAGTGTTGCACTATGAGTACCAACACTAAATGAAAATATGTGAATAAATAAATTAAATAATCAGACCTCAGATCCTCTGTTCGCAGTTAACAAAATCTGATCATCAATTCAAAGCTTCAAAGCTTGAATTGATTTCAACGATTTAAAAATGTTGAGGGCCTTTATAAAATATCAATAATGTATATAAAATATTGTACCAGTTTAAATCACTTTGACAAAATGTAGCCCAACCACACTAGTGCCACAGCTGCTATACCACCCAACTAACAATTCCAATTTAAAATGAAAAATCCCTCCCAAAAAGTAATCAATAACATCAAACCATCAAAATAAATAAAACCCAATGAAAACATTTTTTTTTTTTTTTGTTTTTTTTTTCAAATAACCCAACATCCGTGCCTACATTTGCCCTAGACCCAATGCCAAATGGGCACCAGTGTGTAGGCCTAGATGAATCGAAGAATAGCAACCAAAATCATTCCACATCCCAGTTTAGAGTATCCCACAATGTGTCATTACACTTCAGTCAAATCTACCGAGTCCAGTGCAAATGACGTACACACATCACGCAATTTAGCGCGCCGCATAAAGTATGATAATTACGCAAAAAGTGGAACAATGCGGCGCCTGAAGATGGCGAAGTTTTCACCACAAAAATAAGATTCTAAATGATAAATCGACCAAAGTTTGGGAATACTTTCCACTCCCATTTCTTAACAAATTTGCAAATAAAAACACGGGACAAGTAACAAAATTCCGCTGGAGCCCGCAGATTCAAACAATCACCTGATTGTGTCACAAAACCTAGCCATAAAGGTGAATTTTGAAGTTGAAAAAAATAACCAAGGTGCATTCACCTGGACCACAAGCGAAACATGAGCATCGCGGCGATTCAGTACAAGGAACATTTGAGATGGATATATTTACTAATTATTAACGTTTTATTTACACCTAGAATTCAACATTCTATACACATATCACTGACTCTAAACTAAAGGGGACGGATCAGAGAACATTTCTGAACAGAGTTTTATGTGTTTTAAAGCCTAAGGCAGAATTTTCGATGAAATACGATACAATTTGCAAGTAACCTGAACCAAAACACTTTACGGTGCACTGAACACACCCACTGCGATATCACGATAATGTCAGGACCTGATGTGTAATTCTCAGTTCCAAAATCAGGAATCTATTAACTAAAACGTAAACATGAATCTCAATTTTAACCACACACCTAGCTACACTTACACCTACAATCTTCGGTTCTTTTTCTTGAAGAAAGGGGTCAGTAATCCAGATAAGTAATGAGAATTCGTCAACGGGCATGAAAAATTACAAACTTAAGATGGCCACCACTCACACACCTCTCCAAACCCACGCGGGAAGGGCGGATTCCAATTGGCGAGCCGTACTCCAAATACATAAATATCTCATAAAAGGGTAACCGATATCTTAAGGATTAAAGGGCTACAAACAATTACAATATTAAAATTTTACCATAATGATTAAAGTGGATATGTGAAAAATTTATATTCCATTCCCGCCCACAATGTACTATGATATTCTACCAAAGGTGAGTGTTGCAATGGTGGCATTTTTGATGAGCTGAAAATCAGCTTTGGAAATGTTAATTTGTGGTAAAAAATGTGCATTGGTTGGCATTTTTATACAATCTATACAGCCAACTTTCAAATCTAATGAAATTGTGTACATGCTAATATGAGTAAATATCAATGACAATGATTTTCTATTAAAGTCTGACTCAGAGAGGCGAACATATATTTTTTTGGTGTATGTAATAATGAAAAATAGGCAACTAGAACTAAAGTAGTCACCTAAAATGCACAATTTCGAAAGTGGATGAATAGGATTTTTGTTTTGATGCATAAACATTTATGTGCAGTTTACGTCCCATAGGATACTGTGTAAACAAAAAATCCGGATCCGGCGGAAAACTTTATAAACAAGGTGTGATTTTCTATATGAAGGAATTCGATTTAAGTTAGCAATTTCCAACAGTGATAGTTAATGGACAAGCATTTATTGTACATGCAAAAAACCGGATTGTTTTGGAAAATGAGGGCGCCCTCCTCAGGAAATCTCTGAGTCGCCTTTAATGAATTATGGATGACAGTTGCATTAAGAAAATTCATTGTTACAAATGTAAAACAATTTTCTTTTATGCGGACCACCACAATTCATTATGAGAAACAAACCCATTCTTACTGTATTGCTCTATCCGCCAGAGTAAACATGCTGGCATTATTAGATTTGAAATGGAATGTATAGATGAATAAAAATGTCAAAAATCCACTTTTGTCCAAGATTTCATATTTCAAAATCTATGACATGTACTATCAAATACTGTCACTGCCAACCCCGACCTTTTAATAGAATGTAATGATGCAACCATTTTTCAGAGCTGCTTTTATTTGTTCAGAATAACAGCCATTTTTGCTACCCTATGCATGTACCCTTAAGGACAGTGTCAACCTTGAGTTTCCGGTTTAAAATGGTGCAAAAAACGAAACTTTTGTAAAAACACAAGCACTTGGGTTGACACTGCCCTTACGGTATTGAAAAAATGAGGCACCTATAATAGCACACAAATCATATTATTTCATCAAAATTGATTGGGGGGTGAAAAACTAATTTTCAATTCAATCTCCATATGTCTCCTAGAGTGAGGGCCATTTCCTTCCCCTCTCAATTCATTGTCATCCTCTCTCCAATTCTGACATTTACATTATCAATCATCATCATCAGATAAAAATAACCACAAGTTTATAGTCACACTACAATATACTACTGTAAGGTGTAACTTTCTTGTCTTTAAAGACACTATCCCATTGATTTTGCTAAATCAGCAAATCGGAAAAAATCATCAAAATCAGATTTTAGCATGTACGTAACAAGCAGGGTTCCTAACACACCCTGCAAATGATAGACCAGAAGCCACTAATAAGGACAGAATCAGGATTTTAGTCATTACTGTCCGAACGGAAACACTACTACCACACTAAATTGAATGAGAAATCGGATCTTTGAACCTGCCCGTTTTCTCCTTTTCTTTCAATTCTACAAGCTGGAAAGGTAACTTATGAATCTACAGACCTTATCCTTCCACTTTGAAGTTATTCCTTCCTTCCTGCAAATTTCAAATATTTTTCAAATCACTGATAGTGTCTTTAAGGTTGTATCAGTAACATTTAACTAACAATTTTTTTTTTTTGCTTAGGATGTTTGTATCACCTGCCCCCCACATTCAGCTCTAAAGTGTCATGAAAGGGACCAAAGAAAATAGAAAAGTGGATACAATGCCCCGTCCACAGTTTGACACCGCAAACTTGACACTTGTTGTGTACATACATATACAGAGTGGGCATCCTTCCGATTTTTTTGGGTGTGGAGTATATAGTATCTTGCTTCTTCCTCACCAATAGTGGCGACTACTACAAATGAATGAGATGAGCCTTAAACAATCAGCTCATTTATTAATGCAGTAATATACCTTATATCTGTAATAAATGATCCCCCTCTAATAATTGTTGGCCCCCTGCAATTTTTTTTTTACCCAACTTCATACCCATGTTGGCACTAATAAACAAACCCTCCATAGCTGATTTTTCACCCTGAAATCATATTTTTTCATTCCAACTCCCAAAAATGGGTTATTGTCACCCTAAAAGGCCATTTATAATTCCCCCCAAAATGTCCCACGAAAAGTCACCTCTAATAACTGCCCTCCCCTTAAAAACTGTTACCACCCGGGGGCGTTAATTACGAATATACGGTAATACTCAATATCTGATGTTGCTTTTCATCAACCACCCTAAACCAAGTCTAAACTTAATTGAACCTCTGCAATACTGATTACAATTCCAAATGCAATATAATACAAAAACAACTTGAGTTTGTAAATATTTACAAGTATAAAAGTGATAAATTGTTATTTGCTTTATTCACAAGCTTTACTGGCATATTTCAAAAGACACGGCTCACTTCAGCTTTCCAGAGAATGCCCTTATCAAAAAAAAAGAAGAAGAGGTATGCTTAACTGTACAAAGCACATAACTTAGAGTATGGTTGGCTTAGGGTCAAATTTTTTCGAAAAAAAATCGTTACAGAGTCGCAAATCGCCATTTTTTGGTGTGAAACTTCTTAGGGTATAGCTTGATTTTAGAGCCGAGGATCCACCTCCAAATGTGTTCCGTAACCATGGTAATGCTAATAAATTCAAAATGGCCGCCGATTATGGCAAATATCAATTTCCCCTCCGTGCTTCTAACGGTCAGGACGAAGCTAATGTGTACCAAAATGCAATATGAACAGGCAGAACCATGGCCCTGAATGTGTTCTACCACCCTCTGAAAATATTCATGTCGAACATAAAAAATCAAATTGCCGCCTTTTTGGTCCAACATGCCCCATATACACAGAAGTGACAATTGGCTTGGTTTTATTATTTTTATGTAAATTAAAATTAATCATAGAGTTTTTTTTTACTTTTTTTATATTTTTTGAAGCTTGTTGTTGTTGCTTTTCCACTATTACTGTCCTTGTTTTAAGAAAAACACATATGAAATGTAGGCTACATAAGAGTGATAACATAAAAGGGGCCAGTACAATGGTTTTTGAATGATTTCTCATGTGTACAAGGGTATACACGTGAGGGAAAAAAAGTCAAAAAAACAGGGGTGTGTTCTGTCAACTGTCAATAGGTACAGGAAGGGATCCGGGATGGACATATATACTACAACACAACTAATGCACAATATGACCAGTGAGCGTAATGACATCATGAGTTATTTTTCATGTGTACCCAAGCATTAGTCTGATCTATTGTGAATGTTTTTTATTCATGCCCATCCTTACTAAATATGACCCTCTGAGATTGGTCCCGAATTCCGGCCAGGAGAGACTTCATAAGGTTAGGCAAACAGTTTTCAAAGAAATACCAATCACAGCTGTCCTCATTGGCAGAAAACATGTTTTACTATTTTTTTTTTTCAGTGAAGTCAAGGCAATACACACAATAGCCAAAACATGACCCATTATATTCTAGCTTGTCAAATTTAGTTGAAGGAGTGTATTGTTGTAAGTCCAAGCCTTTATAACCAGTACATAATGTGTTAAAATAGTTGTTCTTGTACTAGGGGGGTGTATTAACATCGGCAAGCAACTCTTTATGTCATCAACATGGAAAAGCCAGAGGGCATTTCTATTCAATAGTAGAGAATCTTTGCAAGCAATAAGGTTTGCCATGTATGTAACCAGATATAAAGCTTGAAACTTAAACCAATACCTGTCCTTAAATCTACATCTAAGCCACAAGCTCATTGGGGTCATATTGTGGTCATTCTGTTCATTGCCTTGCTCCCCCAAATTTGTTCTTCCCCTAGTTTCCCCCCGCCCCCCCCCACCCCGGCGAAAGTAGCAAGGAGGGATTTTTGGCAAATTCGGCAATATGGGGCCAAAACTCACAAAATTTTGGAGACAAAAAAATCAGCATTTGGGGCCAAAATTGGTTAAGAAAAAGAATCTCAAAATATTTGATACTTTTCCTTTCCCCCCAGAATTTCAATTTTTCCCCCCCTCCAGAAGTTTCACTTTGCCCCCCCCCCTCCGTTTCCCCCCGAAAAAGAGGTCTGGCGCCGCCCCGACTTGCTTGTACGATAGATCACTCCCCTGCCACTGAGCTCTGTCCTTATAATTGTTGACAGATTACCACCAACACAACTTGGTGCAAGGTGTGCCAGATGTGGTGTGTACCAGTTTGGCTATCAATCGTACCAAAAATTTCCAGATCATAAAGAGCTAATCAAAAAAAAAAAACAACAACAATGTGGGTTGCTCAGGAGACTGTAGCCCGTTCAAAATGTGGACAGGCAATCTTACGTGCTCAAACGTTGTGTTTGGCCTGTGTGCTAGAAGCAAACAAATGCCAGTAATGTAAGAGCACTGCAGCTAACTTAGATAGCTACAAATAAAGAATTGTATACTAAACCTTGAGCAAAAGGAATCCTATGCTCACTACAGAATGCAGAGATGCATCAGTACCACTCAAAACCCAACCTTGCAAAACCTGAAAAGTGCGTAAAATCGTCCTAAAACGCTGAAATGGCTAAAAAATGAATAAAAAATTTGGACTAAACAGAAACCCCTGAATCAGGGTTTTCCTGAAAAGTGGCATCTCTGAGAATGACCAAAGTAATTGTACATACGGTAATTTGCGATTTTATTCCAAAGATGAGTATTGAGATTATTCACATATAGTAATTCATAGGACACCCATTGGCCCGCATCTGTTACTTGATGAAGATAATAGATATAGGACATGTTTTCGTAGATGCCATTACAAATGTTTTTGAGGGTATTTTCCTATATCAATTAATTGAAAAATAATATAGGCAAGTTTGTCTTATTCAATTGGGCATCATGTCCAAAAACCTATTAATGACACAAAAATACCAAATTCGAGAATGTATAGCAAAGTTGTAATTGTTCCCACCTCCCCACCCCGGGACCCCTGGGGGGGGCCTTCCTACATATTTGGAGGAGGCTCCTCGGATTTAAGAATGATAAAATTTTTTTTACTTTTTTTATTTTTTGAAAATTTGGTGATTTGGTTCCACCGTGTAACGATAATTTCGCGAGCACCATACTATTAATATGTAGCTATGCACAACCACTACACATTATCTGTGTGTAGTACAGGTGGACAACACATGCGTTAGATCCAGTGCAAGCCTTTAGTTGCAGTGTGATTACGGTTTGACCGATTAAAGTCGGGGGTACAATGTAACACGTGCGTCGTTATCCATGCTTCAGACCTACACAGGTTGGCTTAAACCGGTGCTAAAAATTATAAAAAGGTGCAAAAGGAACACCAAAAATAATTAATATTCAAACAGAAAGTTAGAATGAGATAGGACAAAGAATGGCATAGATTGTGGTATTATGATATTCCCGAGAAAATTAGGGGATCATCTTGATTTCAGACCTCCAGATTTCCAAGCACGTTGACCATAGTTTTGCAAAATGTATCAAAAATTGTATATAATAGACATGGTTATCGATATTACTACATGTACACGGGATGCCGCCTAGGTAAGGTAAAAGTTTGGATATCTAAATTACCTGGAGGAGAACCAACTCCCAAACATCCAAAAATGATGGATAGTAAGAACAAATTTTCAAGTTTTATCCTCAATCAAAGCTCAAGGAGAAACTAAACAGACCCCCCGGGGTAAAACAGGACAGTCTTGCAATCTCTCTATGTGTAGTAAAATTTCAATTCCCTTGGCACAGTTCAGTAGCTTTCATTCAACAAATTGTATTTAGAAAAATACACCCATGGTTGGGGGGAAGATCTACGATCCCAGATCAGACAAGTTCATGTTAAGTATGTACACGTACAACCCACTGAACTGTGCCTTGGTGATGAGATGGTTTAATCTTCCTAGTGACTGCGATTGATCGATATATCTTATTGTGAACGGAGATCGTAAAACAGTTAAGTGGTACAGGTATATGCTGTTGTGTTATGCAAGCTGACATCGCAGAATAAGCACGGAGTGAAGATATCAAAAATAGGTTTATACTGTTTCTACAGGCCTGTAAGGGTGAACGAACCTGGTCAAGTATATAGGGTAGAGAGGCTAGAGGGTGTTGGTTTATTTTTAATTTGACTGAACCACACACAAAACTGTACACGGTTTGGTGTCAGACATGCACCCACTAAAAATAAAATGACCCAATTAAAAAAGAAAAATACCCGGTCTTTTCATTGCGGCAACACCCGATTGTCCATATTAATTTATAACCCTCGTCGTACCAAAGGGGGGGGGGGGTGGTTACCACCCCCCCACCGAAACTTCGCCTCCGATGCGCTAAAAAATCGTAAAAGCTTCTAGGTAACGTTCTCTCATCCTTTCCCGTCATTTTAACAAAAAAATGTGAAGTAGACCTTCACCGGGGTTGAGGGTATGCCGTCAAATTCGAAGGGTAAAGGGGGGTGGTTTGCCACCCAAGGATCTTTATGGTGCATTTGAAAAATTATGCACAGTATGGCGCTAAAAAACTCTTATGTTTATGTAAAAACTAGCCAATTGCCATCATTTAGACCTGGGAAAACCGCATTGAAAAATCCGATTATCCTACGTTTTTAGCGCATAAATTGGATTTTGGCCTATTTTCTAATCAAAATGCCAATTTTCGCCGACTCGCGCGTGATGAATGTCATTGTGCCGCCCATATAGGCATGTGTGGTACTTATTTTGTATAAGAAATGGTGTTGCCGCAATGACAAGACGGAGTATTTTTCTTTTTTAATTGGGTCATTTTATTTTAATCGGTGCATGTAGACCACGTTGTACATTTTTTGTAGTGGTTTCAGTCATTAAAAAAATCCAACAACTCTTACCCATATACTTGAAAGGTCCGTCTTCCACCGTTTATATAGCCTATATAAAAAACGTTTTTTTGACTTCGATGTTACTTATTCTGAGATGTCAGCGTGCAGACACAAAAAATACAGCAATTAACTGTAATACTTAACTGCGTGAGGTTACCGATCCCCGTTCACAATAAGAGATATCGATCGAAAATCGAATCGGCAGTAACTAGATTACAACATTGCTCATCCACCAAGGACACGTTCAGGTTGGTACTGTACATACATGGACTGAACTAACCTTGTGGATCTGGGATCGTCTAATCTGCCCCCCCCCCAAACCAGGGGTTTGTATTTTCTAAATAATTGGTGAAATGAAAGCTACTGAAATGTGCCAAAAGAATTGAGATATTACTAACACATAGAGGATTGCAAGGACGTCTGTTACCGGGGCTGTTAGTTACTCCTTGAGCTTTTACGATTTAATAAATTCAAATTGCAGGCCAAAAAAAAGATGTCTCAGCAGCTTCCAAAAGGCCAAACCTTAGGTGCTAAGTGATTTTTTTTAGTAAAAAGAAAAAAAATGCGTACGTGGATTTTTAGGGTGGATTTTTAAAATTGCATTTTAGACGACTTTTTTTTGGCAGTTTAGCTGCCTAATTTCTTATTATTCCTTGACAAGTTCAAAAACTAAACCTTTTGAAAACCATTTAAAAATGTGACAAGTTTTAAATTACACCCTATGGAACGCAGGAAGCTGAGAAGAACTCTTTTTTTTCTTCGCCTAAATTCAAATAGAACGCCCGAGTCCACATTTTCCCCTCTCGACTAGATCCTGGGCAAGTGAAAAAGATCACACTTTGCGAGGATCAAGTTCATGTCCCTTTTGTTTTTGATAAACAGGATTGGGAATAAAGCCGAGCCCAACCTTGATTTAGTATCCGATCATGCTTTCATTATCTAGAATGCAGGTAGACGGGTAAAATGAAATGTATGTTTCACGTGAACACGCGGTTTGTCGCAATTCAAAATGCTGTTTGAATAATCATTTTCCAACAATAATTGAAACTGTTACCATTTTACCTTGCGAATATGAACAGGTATGGAAATTTTGTCCACTTTTAGGGAACCCTCTTAAATTCTCTAATTAATTTTTCGTATGGTTTCAGGCCACTTTGAGGGAATATCCTCGATAAAAAATAGAGGATTATTTATTGACCAAATTTCGCTGACTCTTGTTGAACAATTTTTAAGATATTCCCTAGACAACATTGTAATTAATTTCTGGCAGATGTTTCTGCAAATTTCTGGAATTCAGAAAGATCCTAGTAACAATCGTATATGAGTCTCCTATACAGCAATGGCTGACGCTTGGGTTGCACACGTCATAAGTATAATCAAGGGTCATGACAACTGGTAGCAAAGAAAAAGCACATTGTTCGGTCTTACATTTTTTTAAAAAAAGAATTTTCTATTAATTTTCGTATGTTTCCGGCCACTTTGAGGAAATATCCCCGATCAAAATAGAGGATTATTATTGACAAAAATTTTCCTCCCTGCTCTTGTGCCCGTTTTTAGGAATATTCTAGTCAAAATGATGAATTTCTGGAGAGGTGTTTCCAAGATTTCCACTAATTATTGATATGCCTTACGCCACTTATTTAAACATTTTCGGCTTTCACACCGAAGGCGGGATATTAAAAGGTAAAAGTTTAAAGTTTAGGCCAATCAGTTAGTGGAGCACACCGTTACACAAAGTAATATCTAAAACACGTCAAAAGTAAGGCAAGCCGTGGTTTTTCGTCCAACGCGCAATAGAGATATAGTATCCCAGTGTAAGGGTTATTAAAAATATTCTGAGTTGCCAACTGCTTGTCGCAAGTGAATACCCTCTTTTGTTTATCATATTTATAGATCGAATATTTATATCTAGAAAACCTAATCTATTAAAGTGCCTTCAACTTTCAGGTGCCTAAACGGTCAACGTAGTGGAACATCGATTAGAGGAACAGCCACGCTAGGCATGGTATACTTGTCCCAGCAATGTCCATTGTATCGAAAACAGCTAACAATACCTTAATAATGACAACCCGATAAGGTTGTTTTCAGCGTACACCAAAATTGTTTCTCAAACAACTCAAAATATAACCAATATACCAAACCAAAAAATTCTAAAACTTTGCCGTGAAACCAAAACCCAACAAACCCAACTTTTTCATCCATCCTAATACCGTAAACACTCTGCATTATTCGTATAAATGCCATAATGGAACAAAGACTTTCTTTCTGCAAAGGACGATACCAAATTTTGCTAAAGTACGGACTTAATATTTTTGAATTTTTGCTCACTAAAGTAGGCAATTGTACTTTTTGCTGAAAGTCCTTTGAGACTTGGTTGCAAATACCTCGAATTATTAACTAACTCAGTTTGATCTCAAGTAAAACTTCTTTTTGTGTCATCTCTATAATAGTCGGCGGGCCTTCATCCAGGGTTTGTTTATACGAAATCTAGCAGGCACTGAACTCGCACTTGTGTTTTGACCTCAGTCCCTGGTAAGCCCTTGGTATATATGGTAACAACACATCACCATTTCATATTCCGCCCGAAGAATCCCACTAGAACCAGTTTTATAGTGCACACTACACCAATAGCATTCATTAGATTTTAATAGTAAGAAAGACACGACAAGTTCGGCATAAATGATGTCACAAACTTGACAAAAAGATACAAAAGTTACCCAAACTGAACTCCCCGTCACTAAAATTCCAAAAATTAACCTACGGCAAAGGCCCATTATTCCAGAACAATTTGCCGATTTTTGGGCGGAAACGGATATAAAACAACCGACTTAGTTTCGCAAATAAGAGCCTACATATTAAAATACGCCGCTCCTCGATAGCAAAAAACCATCAATTCAATGATTGACGGCGTAAAAAAGGACCCAACCCAGTTCCGAAAAGTTGGAACTTTATTTCTTGTCACATTTCTCTAACATACTCTTGACGTTTATATAAATAAAAAAAATCGACAATTGAACATTTTCGTGAAATTTGAAAATTTTAAAACCGAAGGCGAGTGAGAGTGATGCGTTCCTTACCAACCCCTCCTTAAGCACTTTGTAGGAGAGCGATTTTAAACTCACCTTGGGAATCTGCTCTATCACAATGGTTAGCACTGGCCGATGCCAGAATAGCTCGGACCCTTAAAGCTCCCCTGATATACCAGGGGAGCTTTTATTTACCATCCCACCTTATTTTAAAGTCATCCTCGCGACCACACCCCCCCACACCTCCCCTGCATACCGGCCTGGTATGACAAAATAACCTTATCCCTGTAACATAACACAAATACATGGGTTGATATCAAGAAAACAGAGACACATTTTCCTTCACCCTTCAGGTTCGGGGCGATATGAACTACATTGTAGGGGTTGTAATGAGTGTCTCCTATCCATTACCATCTAACCATTAGTATAACACATGTACAACTGTATACGGTCTAAGTCGATTTAGAAAATAAAATTTACATGCACAACCTGATTTTTCCTCAAATACATGTAGGCCGAAAAATACAAATTTTAAGCACAGGGAAAATTCTACATGCCACAAGAGCCAAAGTACATTGAATTTGTGCATTTAAAACCCCTCTAATTAAATCGAGCCCTGGTCTAAATACACCATGAATATGGATGTACTCCTTCCTCGTCCGTCCCCTCCCGTTAACCTCTTGCACAGACGAAGGATGTTTATAAACACGCCATACACAAGATAGTCCCAATAAAATTGTGACTACCATTTGACATTTACTTTTACATGGTAGTTCATATCAAGAAGGTTGTAGTTCATAAAAAAGGTTATGTGTATTGGTTAGCCATTTTTCCACCACCAATTTAGTTTTAAAAATAATAGCCTCACAAATCCCATCAAATTACCTGATTTTATCTTGAGGACAACTTCTACTATGTCTAAAAATATCATAATAAAAGATTGTCAAAATGCTGGCAACTAAGTATGAAATTTTGATGAAATGTGATTGGCCAATCTGACAGCACACCCAAAACTCCTTCCTTCAAAAAGTAAAGTGCTAAAGAAAACAGAATAAAATCACTGATTTTTCTGAAAAAAAATTACCTCTTGCATGTTCAGTCTTTTAAAAATGGATAGATAAACTATGTGATGGATTGATGATATTACATTATTTTGGTTTGAATATGCTGCTTGAAACTGATTGGAGAGGTGAGTGCCAAAATGCCCTAACCAATTACACAAACATTTGCTGATAACATAGTGATAAGATAATGACCAATGTTAAATGTCACGAATGTGTCGTCACAATTATTGGGACTATAGCACAAGGAAGGAATTGTGGCTATTTTGCTATGATGACCACTTTGTAGGATGGGTAATTACAGTAACACAGGCAGATGGGAATATACACCAGGTTTGCATGTCTTTTCCAGGTTTCCATCAGCAAACCTGTTGTGCATGTCTGTTGCAAGATATCTAAAATACAGTATAGCCGCAAGCAGGATATGCAAGGGGTGGACATGTATACAATTCCCATCACATGTTTGGTAAAATTCCGGAGTTTTGCAAATCCTGTGTTAATTCTAAGCAACTCCAATTTTCCATATTTTTTTTTCTCAACATGGAAGCATATCCCCAAAAAACAAAAGCTTCCGGATTGCAAATTTTGAGTTGTTAGGTGTTAAAGAGGGACACTGACACATTTGAAAAATAGTTGCCACCCTCAAAGATTTTCAACATTGACGCTATTTTTTGCATGGTTGTCGTAAAGCTTTTATATACAACAAGCCCTCACCTGAATGATTAATTTAAGACCAAATCAGCTGCCTTATGGGTAAACAGAACGACTTTTTAAACATTAACGTCGCGGATGAGGTTGACGGTAAATTCAAGCAGGACGAGGAACAATGAATAAAAACAGGTGTTGGATCGCAATGCACTTTAACTAGTATATCCCAGAGAAAGCTATTCCAAAACTTCAGTGGATTCGACGGTGCATGTTATGTCACTTGCAATGCTTGCCTCACGCATGCCATAGGCCACTGTGTTGTTACATTTCGTAGGTTGTCCGTTCATAAGCAAAATTTAAAGTGCATTTCGTGCTTCAGCACCGTCTGTTTATTCATTGTTCATAGTATCCTTGAGAAAGCTTATTCCAAAACTTTGAAGCTGATCGGCCTTGCGGTTTTCTTAAAGATACCGTGATAAAACTTTTGGTCAAGCTGCTTCTTTTATGCCGTGAAATGCTTGAGGTCTTGTGACGACTCGGTGTCTCTCCAGCTGAATTGAGTAGGAAATAGACTTATGGAGCCGGGGAACCACTTGTAAGAGAGCTGTTTGAACTTCCCAAGGGGCTCAATTCTGCTCTAATGCTTTCACTCTAGGGTATATGCATCTGTAAATAGATAAGATTATGCGACCAAAAATGAAGTCTCTTTTCTTACAACAACAAAAAAATTAAAGAAGAACAAATTATAAACTATGGGGTTTGGGGGGGGGGGGGAACACAGTTTTGGACAACTTTTTTGGATTTATTCCACTGACTAATCCTGTGTAAATTTTCTTACGCTTCATTTTGGGGCAATCGGACTTTTCTGAAAATCTGATTATTACAATCTTTATTATGGAGGAATTGGACATCTAGAGGTGTACTTCTATAGCATACGCAAATACGGACCTTTGTAGCGACTATCTGGCAAGATTCCACGTACATGGATTTGCTAGTGATGTCCGATCTACGTTTTATCGGTATTGATCGATACTGATCCAATCCGACTGATATTGGTACATTACCAAAACATACCGATTGGATCTAATACATCCCTAGATTTTGGATTCTTTGCAGAGGTAAAGGGAATAATTATTTATGCTAAACTTATATCAGTGTCAAAGCTGTGTCGCCACTGCTTAAAATGATCTTAAAATTTAATGAGTACCAATTTGCATGGAGTCAACAGCTGTTGTCATGTAGCCTTGACCAAGGTGAAGAAGAACTGACAGTATTGCTATTTATTTTAGTAACACTGCCATTCATTATTGCCATTTATTCTCCAATGTATTGTGAAGAGTTGTATCAGAGCTTAGAAATCATTGAAGGGGCTACTTACACGGTCTAAAGAAAAGATTAAAAATTAGTATCCGCTGGTTTGAGGTTCGGTAAAATTGCAACCACCACTGGATCCCGTAAGTACTATTTCGTCAGTAATCTGAAACAAAATTCTGGATACGCGCGCATAAACCCGGAAGTGTGCTTGACAGGGGAATCCAAACACAATTCAGCAGAGGCGCGCGTGCCATTGGTTTCAGAAATTATGACGGCCCGATTATAGTCTACTTACAAAACTAACATTGTGGTCAAGGACATGGTAGTGCTGGTCAATGGAGACTGCCTTGATTTGATTCAAGTTGCTTTGGTTTTTTTATGTTTCCTTATTATATCACTCAGGCACAATTCTGACAAAACATAAGGAAAAAATCCTGACATGAGCATCGAGTTAAGATTTTCGGAAATCAGCCAAATTTCAAAAATTGTAATTTAACAAGCTCTGGTAACATACATCACTGCGTTTCTAAAAAATCATTGTATGTGTGTAAGTGAAGATTGCCATGATGGATTTTGATTGAAACTTTGACATTTGGTCCTGGGGTAGGGAATTCGCGATAGGGCATTAACTAAAGTGAGGTCAGAGGTCATCTAGGGTTCATTTGAGGAATTAAAATATCTTTCAAGTTTCAATCAGTAGAATTTTATGGATTTGATTGCTGCCATCATGAAATAAGGATTCTGGTAGGTAATTGAGAGTGAAGGTTATGTAGCAGGTTATTTAAGGTTCATATGATTTGGCCACAAAAGTTAAATTGGCTATTTTGTGCCATTCATTTTTAAAATTCATTAAAAGTATGTATAAGTGGGTTCAAATCAAGGATGTTTATTTAGACTGGATTATTAGCACGTTCTTGTGCAGATACCATGGTTGCTTTTGTGTGCACTACAACATTTTTTACAATATTGATGTTGTGTTGTATTGGGGTGTTTTGTAGTAGATAGGTGGGTGGTTTTTGTTGCTTTGAGGTGCGCAATGCTTATGTGAGCATGCTATAATAGGTGACTTGTAACTGCCGCAAGTATGACAGTAAGAAGCACTTTTCACCTGGTGGTCAAGAATAGTGGACCTAGGACCAAGACTTTCAGCCAAAAACACAAACCATTCTGGTTTGTCGGTTCTTTCTCCAATGAACTTATGTGCTGATCGTCCTATATTGATAATGTGAATAACCAGGAACAGCTTTGTTAATTTAAAAGGACCCAAAAACAGGACCATAGGTGTCGGTTGTTTTATTTCAAATTGAATAGCTCAGAGAGAGGTTGCTTAATTGCTGGACTTTGTTGGGCCCAATGATTGATTACCTTTCACCAACACCCACAAATATCCCAAAACATCCATAGACCAAGATACACATCATGGAAAAAAACAATATTTAAAAAAAATAATGATCAATGTGTTGTGATATTGACTATAAACATGCTGAGGTCATATTGAAAAAAAAACATTCACAATTACCTTGTATTTGTAATAGTAATTGGTCAGAGGGTCATGTGGCCAGTATATAAACAACCATTTATAAATCGGCAAAACAAAAAGTCGAGAAGTATGATTGCATGAACACAACAAGGGGTCAGAAATCATGCAATTGATGCTGCATTGACAAAGACTTTAGGATTTCCGTAAACTGTTTTATAATAAATTGTAAATTAAATCTGCATAAACATGGGCATAAACACCATTCATACTGAAAAATCCATCATAAACCTCTCCTATGTATATTCTCTGTGGAACAACGGGCGCATTTTTCAACAGTGACCCCACATGACCCATGCGTGAACTTTGACTTCGTATAGCTGATCACCATATGATCCCCCTCACAGGATCAGTCTGAGACTACTTGCGTCAATGCCTCATTTATTCTATGGGGGCAAGAAACAGATTTTCTTTTAAATTACAACAAGATGACCTTTGACCTCTATTATTGAACAATCCCTATACCCCACTGTGATGTTAATATTTTTCTAAGCAAATTTGGTGTGCCCATCTACTTCGTGACAAGAATTACTTAGAGCACTTTCTAGTCAGTTGACCTCATATGGGACATATGAGCACTCGTCCATCCTTAATGAACCCATACCCAAGGGTCATTATATTTGAAGTGTGTCAAAATTCCCAAAGCATGTTGCAAGGAAATGACCCCAAAAGATAATTGTTTGTGCCGAAATCCCATTTAAACCCCTCAATATGACTCAAATAACCTAGATGAAAACTCACTTGGTCAATTAACTGCTCAAGAATCATTCTATTGAAGATGCATCAAATCCATTGAAATTCTATGATTAAACAGTTTACGATATTTAATTTTCCTAATTACCCTCGATGACCACATGACCACAATTTAGTAATTCCCTACATGAAACCACAGGCTTCATGTTGTCCAAGTTTCGTCAAATTCTCAAAGCAGGATGTGATAGTGATAGTGGATTCGCTGATGACCTTGTTACAAACAATATCCACAGACATGCCCACAGGGCATTTTAGAGTTGGAAAAGCTGATTCTGGGTCTTTCCTGCTAAACAGTTGTACAATGCAACTGAATGAAAAGTACTCATACCTCAGCATGTTGAAATCAATCAATTTGCCATCCCTAATGTATATTCTTTATTATCCTCATGGTTAAAAGGGTATGACTGTAGTTGTTTCTACTATGCGAACCACAGAGCCAGCTTGAGGTGGTCTTGGCTAGATCTTTCAGGAATCTGCAAAGACAATATATATGTATAATATAAATATAAATGATAAAGGTTATAAGTCCGGTGTCATAAACTGGTGGGTACCTTGTGTTACATGCCACCAGTGTTTTGAAAACTCGGAGGTAGTTTACTCTAGTTGCTTACCGCTTTTTTATGAGTCTAGACCATAGTAAAAGTATTACATTTTCTGAAAAGGCTTATAAATAAGCGAAGATATCTATGGAAGGATAAGTTTGAGATACAGGGGTTGTCCAAAATATATACCGTGGTTGTGGAACAATGGAACAAACAAAAAAAACATGATTTTTTAAAACCTGGTAATGAAATTTGGCCATTTCTTCTTAATAAATGCATTGTGTCAATAGCAGTAATATATTTGAATAGGGTGAAGATGTAGCTTTAACACGATGTATAGTTTGTTAGTTTTTACGAGCATTAAAATATACAAGGTGTACCAAACACCTGTATGAGATAATTGAAAAAAATACAATTATTCCGAGTTTTGGCTTACGTATTTGCACACAACAAAGGCTTCAAACCAATTAAATTCTTAAGGTTATACAGTATTGATTGATATAATACCACTATAGCAATTGTAATTATACAGGGTGGCTTAAATATTATTATGCATCACATATTTTCTAATTCAAACAACATACTAAGTCAGATCAAGTTTAGAAAAATAGGCTCTAAAATACACATTTAGAATGCATAGCATAAAGCAATATTCCTTTCAAATATACTCATTGAGCATATAGGGTGGTACATAAATTTTTGCAATTTCAAATACATTGATGTATGCATCATGAAATTAGCACACTGGGTCCGAGGACAATTTTTCTTCAAATATTTACTGGCTTTTTTTTTTTTTTTTTTTTGAAGTTTCAAGTTGATATACAGGGTTGTCCAAAATATATACAGGGTGGAACAAAAAAATACATGCTTTAAAACCTGTTAATGAAATTTAGCCATTTCTTCTTTACTAAATGCATTTTGTCAAAAAGAGTAATATATTTGAATAGTGTGAAGATAGTGTGAAAGGTTATACAGTATTGATTGAAATCATACCATTATAACAATTGTAATTATACAGGGTGGCATAAATATTATTATGCAGATCACATATTTTCTAATTCAAACAACATACTAAGTCAGATCAAGTTTAGAAAAATAGGCTCTAAAATACACATTTAGAATGCATAGCATAAAGCAATACTCCTTTCAAATATGCTTATTGAGCATATAGGGTGGTACATAAATGTTTGCAATTTCAAATACATTGATGTATGCATCATGAAATTAGCACACTGGGTCCGACGACAATTTTTCTTCAAATATTTACTGGCCCTCACTTTAATGTCATAAAGAAATGTAGCAGAGAATATCTTCATGGTCCTCTTCAGAAGCAAGAGTTGGGAGTTCTGTGCTTCAACAAAAAGTTCCAGCATAGAGTATACAGTCGTTGGGCATGTGTGCAATTTTGTGAGTATCATTAACTGGGTCACATAATTCAACTATTTCTTGAGTTCCTTGAATGAACCAGCAGCTTTTTAAAAAATGTACACACTTACTACTCTTATGTATATGTATGGTCAGACAGAATGAGTTTGACATGTAAATCTGGTACTCCAGTGGCCCCCATTGCCACCCTGACCGACTGGTTATGTGACCTTTGGGCAGTGTGAACCATATAGATATTTTTTTTATCAAAAATATAACATCTCCTCTCCTCTTTCAATGACACAAATATGATGCATGTGTGTTCCTTAAGCATATGATAGAAAAATTAACAAAATTAAAAACTGTTGCTTGAAAAAGCACTATTCTCATAGACTTATACAGGCCCGCCCCCATAATCCTCCGCCAAAACAATAATATCCGCATCCCCTCCATGCACTTTTTGTTTAAAAACGCCATAAAAAAAGAATGACTTGCTATGATTTCTGAACAGATTTGTCAGAGTACACAAGAATATATGAGCTTTAATTAAAGACCAAAATTAGCGCTTTAGTGAAGGAATTCGCAAGGACCAAAAAAATGTTTTGATTGTGAGTTACACTACAAATTAACGATCCACCTTTGGGGTACCCCAGTATATGACACCAACACAAATGTATAAATATTAATATATTAACAATGACATTCATGAGTTCACTACTGCATGCATGATCTCAGGCCCAAAGATCACAGTTGTACAAGGGTCAAAATAACGCACCGGAATGTTGTGATATTATTCTATTTACATACCTGTATACTTAACTAATGATCCAACTAGTGCCTTTTTTGTGCTCAAAAAACCTGGAGACACCTCCCCTATAGCCACATTAAAAATTTCGGTGGGGCCACTTGCTCTATGCGGTGTCCCATGCTAGCATTCGGTACGCCCCATCCTTGACGTCACTGTCACAGAATCCTTTTGCCTCATTTTTGTACTTCCTCCCCAAGGCTCCACTTGCGGGGAAGGGGCTGGATGAGGGTGCCTAGTTTGGATCATTCGTAAGTATACACGTACTGTAAATAGAATAATATCACAACCTTCTGGTGAGTATATTCTTTAAATTTCATTTTCATCCATTGTATACATTACAAATGATCCAACTAGTGCACTGAACGGCACACTGGTCCTAGGTGGAGGAAGTGGAGCCGGTTGTCTCAGTAGTAGCGGGGTGTCTCGCCATGTGAAGTTTGAATGGAGCTGAAATATTTTGCCCCAATAAACCGCCATATTTATAATATGATAGTCATGATAGTAACGCACATCTATAACAAAGCACATAAAGTCAATTAAAAACGTCACTCCTCACCTTTTAGCATGTTAAAAAAGGATGCCATGGCATCCCTCCTCTTACTCTGACTGCTTTGCGACAGGATGGTTTTGGCCACTGTTTGGTTACTTGTAAGGGACGTCTTTCATATAAAGTTCTGGAACGTTTTAGACTCCTCCATCCTGTGCTTCCATAATATCAGAAATGTTGACTCCTCAGTGCAAAGCCCAAGATGTTGCCTGACGTCTAATTTCATGAGCAGCGGGTTAAGGACGGGCGATGTTAAGACAAGTGACGAGGCTTTTCATCAATTCAAATGCATCAGAGATGAGGGAAGTGGCCCAGCGTGATGTTTGCTTGTTTGCAGGTTGCAAGGTTTTAGTTGTAGTGATGAAGAGGTTGTCAGATATTGAAGATCCATAGATTTCCTTAAGAAGGCATACGTGGTAATACTGTCCGGAGAGCTCTGACGGACACAGCCGTTTATCTTCAGAATCCCAGTAACTCTGGAGCTCTGGAAGACTATATTCCTGAGGTGCATCCATTGATTGTCTGTTTTTGGCCATGAAACCACACGAGGAAGTAAGAGTACATTGGTGAGAATCTGAGAATCTCATATACTTCTTGTCTTAGACACGCATGGATTTCTTAACAAAATCGTCTGGTAATTCAGCCATCAGGTAGGAATTGCTGTCTTGTTTAAATCGAGAAAAGGGGGCTATATCCAACGTTCAAACAGCTCGCCGCGACGTACGAAGGACTCAAGGAAAATCCCACGATTGAGTAACTTTCTAACAGTAGGAACGTTTATTAAGCATTCCCTTAATGAGGTCCGAGAGAGACTTAATCTTCTCTAATTATGTCCGGGTTATCATGTAACAGTAGAGATGCTGCAGACAGGTAGTTTTAATAGTTGAAGGTTTCTTGAAAGAGATGTCAGGAAGTTAGCCACGTCTCCTATCAGAGGCAGAATGCGGATCACCCTTGTGTTTTTGCACCAACGTGAAACGTCAAAGTCTACTATAGTAAATCAGGTAGGTTGACTTTCCTTCTTGCTCCCGCCCGCCAGGGAGGCAGCTTCTCTATTCTGACAAACCTTGGCTTTGGAAGGCGAGCTTGAGAGAGGCCACACAGTCAGTGTAGAGATTTTAGCCTTTGGAGCGACCTCTTTTGTTTCTCTTTCTTCTTCAGTCCACCAACGATTTTGCCTTAGGCAAGCAGTCTTGTATGGGTCTTCCAACTGCTGACCAGCTTCAAAAACCAAACCTGACCTGGCCAAAATGGGGCTAACAAGCAGTAAATCTTACTGAGACCTTGATTGCTGTAACCTTTGTTAGTACCGTTTCGCCCGAATTGTTTTAACGGTGGAAAGGCGAATGCAAATCAGGTTCTCCCAACTTATTGTAAAGCATCCTTCCCAAGGCTTCCTCGTCCGCTATCCCGTTCAGTATGTTATTTGGGAGTTGGTAATTCCTTGTTGTGTGCAACAGATCTACCTATGGGCCTTAGAGTCTTTGAAAAATCATCTGGAATATACGGCCGTTGAGATGCCACTGCCCAACTGCACAGTTGATAACCGAATAAGCTATCATTTTGGCTGATTTTCCCTCTGAAAAGGCTGTCTTCTAGGACCGTTGATTACTCTCGGTAGAATGGTTCCGCCTTGAGGTAGTTGTGAATGGTACTGGCAAACCAGTGAGGAGGCCAGATGGTTTG